>JAJMCC010000047.1:0-59582 GCA_030584945.1 Starmerella roubikii | reverse complement strand
CTATAGAGAACGGCCAACAGGACTGAATAGCTCTTTGGAGGGGGCTCTCCGCTTCAATGGAGGGCGGGTGGGCTCCTCATCATTGGAAGGGCCTTTGAAGCTGTTCAGATCACGGCCGGCTTAATGGCAACTGTTCAGGAGACTGAGCAGCAGGCCATAAATAACGGCCAACAGGACTGAACAGCTGGTTCATTGGATGGATAGGAGGATGGGTCGATGGGGCACTCCGCCGAGGATTTATCTTCGGTGGGGAGTAGTAAAGAGGGCGGGTGGATTTATCTTCGGTGGGGAGCGGTGAGGAGTGCGGGTGGGCACCAATTGATGCCGTTATGGCCGGCCTAAGGAAGGTAGTTGTTCAGGACTGAGCAGCAAGCCGGGAAAGACGGTTGGAACGGTAGCGATTGGGTGAAGAGCCCCCCGCACTCTTCACAGCTCTCCACCGAAGATAAATCCTGAAGGTAGCTGTTCAGGAGGGCGGGTGCCGTTCTAGTCATGGCCGTCTTCTCCGGGTGGAAGGGGCTCTCCGCCGAGCATACATCTTCGGTGGAGAGCGGTGAAGAGGGCGGGTGGGCACCAATTGATGCCGTTCTAGTGGCCTATTGATGGTAGCTGTTCAGGAGACTGAGCAGCAAGCCAGAAAAGACGGTCATGGCTGGAACGGCTGCGGGTGGGGAGCGGAGAGGAGGGCGAGTGGAGAGCGGTGAAGAGTCATGGCCGGACTAATGATGGTAGCTGTTCAGGAGGAGCGCCCAGCCAGAAAGGACGGTCATGACTCTTCACCGCTCTCCACCCGTCCTCCTCACCGCTCCCCACCCGCAACCGTTCCATATATATAACATCTCCAATAATTATTGTTTAGGAGATTGAGCAGGCAATTGAGATCGTTGCCGACAGGACTGAACAGGTGGTTCATTACGCAGACTCTTATCTGTCTCCAAAGTCAATGGCAATGCCGTTCAAGTCAGGGATGGCTTATAGATGATTTCCAACGGTTAGCGAGTAATGCTAAATCCTAGTATGTTTGCTACACCATCTTTTGCACAGTTTTATCTGTGATTGCATTTTATTGCATTTCTTAATGACAGTCCCATCTCTACGAAGAGGGTGTTAATAATGACTGTACTCCCAACTTACCAAGACGGTGGTGTGACTTCAAGGATTCCCTGTATTTCTCCAGACATTGAAGTCTGGGATGCACAATTTACTCATGTTGCGTTCATTAAACATTTATGATTAACAAATTGCCTTGAACGCAACGAAGTCAATATCGCTGGATGACTAAAGCAAAATGATCTATTAGTTTTCTTGCGGTTCTGGAGATGTCGGTTGCTTTGGCTCAGGCGAGTGCGCAATTTGGCGAGAATGTTGTCCGGGGACAACCGCGCAGCAACGACGGAAGCAATCACGCGAACGACAGCCATTACAACAAGTTACGTCAGGATGCGCAGCACGCGCAGTCAAGGCATATGCACTTTGCTGCCGAGGCATCGAAGGCTTACAACAGCGGCGACAAAGCACAAGCAAGCGCCTACAGCAGTAAATCCAAGGAGTACAAGGCACAAGCTGACAAGCTCAATGATGAGGCTGCATCGTGGGTTTTCATGGCCAACAACACAGACAGTGCAAAGGACGAGATAGATTTGCACGGGTTGTTTGTGAAAGAGGCGATTGTGGCTTTGGATGCGCGAGTCCAAGTCTGTAGACAGTATAATCAGCCCGTGCTGAAGGCCATTGTTGGAAAGGGACTCCACTCAGAGACACACATCTCGAAGTTGCGTCCGGCAGTTCTCGAGCACTGTCAAAAGATCGGCCTGCCAGCAAGGGTGGATCATTCCAATCCCGGCGTTGTAATTATTGAGGTTGCTGCTGGACAGGGCGTACCTCAAGGATATTCGCAGCCCCAAGGATACGGTGCTGCGCCTCAGCAGAACTACTACCAACGCCCCAGTGGTACTAGCAGTGCCAGCGGGTTTCTGGGTCTTCTGCTGCAGATCATTCGGGCGTGCTTTTAGGTCATTACTACTAATTCATCTATGTAACAATATCCCACTGCTTCTGCAGGAACTCAATGAAGAACTCTATAATGCGCTCCTCAGGCATTGGCGTCTGCTTGTTCACGGAGATAAAATTACGGCGAATGCGCGCGAGCTGCGGCATCGTGAGAGTATATGGCAGTTGCACGGACCGGCCGTGCAGCGTCACCGTCGCGCCTGGCGAGCGGCCGTGCAATTGAAGCACCTCTTTTGCGATTTGCTGCGTCGTCGAGTTCAGCGAGCTCAAAAAGTCCGTTGCCTGAGGAGCGCTCTTCTGCGTGGCCGCATTGGGTCGCGGGGGCTGTCGGTTGATTAAAGCCTGCCTAATTTCCTCAACAGGTAGTGCATCTTCCGGCGTCACAACAAACAGCGGCGAGTCCCATCTCGTCATGCCGTTCGGCTCCTCGAACCGAAAAGAGAGCGCTTCAAAAAGATCGGATGGCCACGTAGTGACACTGCGTGCGCGCTCGACTGGTGTGCCGAGATACACAACACATGACGTCACTCCGGCGGCCTTGGCCTCACAGTACAACTGATACCGAAAGCCCTTTATATAAGTCATGTTGTCGAGAATGACTATCGTTTTCGGGGACAAAAGCCGTTTGACGGCGCTCATCTGCTTGGAGCGCGCGCGCTTCTCCGTCTCGCGGTCTATGTAGTCCGTCTGAGACACGCCAAGATCGTCGTCGTTCACTATCCGGACCTCAAAGTCACTAAACGCCGCGGCGAGCTCGCGTGCGCGGGTCGACTTTCCCGAGGATGGGATACCACACATCATGACGAGAGCCATTTTTTCAAAGCTCTGCGCAGAATAATGCCTCTGTCCTCTAAAGTTTCACAGGAAATTTTTCGCCCTCACAAAAAGGGTATTGACGATGAAAAGTTCGGCCATACGCCTGAAGACAATAGAAAGCTTAGGCTTCCGCCCACGAACTGAGTTTCCGCCTTGTAACGTGCAGCTTGCAGCCTTTGCTTCACATCACCGGCAGGCTCTAGCGGATTTACGAGCATTGGCTCCCAAAACAGACTATGTTTTGGAGCTCCGAGACTCGCGCGCTCCTCTGTCCTCTATCAACCCGCTTATTGCACAAGCAATGCCCGGAGTCCCGAGGATTACATTGTATACAAAGCGCGATGATTCAGGATCCAAGACCATGAAAATTGCACAGATCCACGAGGAAGGTGATGATTTCCGATACATTTCTACGGATGTCCGCAAGTATACAAGCCGGCTTATGCGCGACTTTAAGGCGGAGTTCAGCCAGCGCCAGCCGCAGCCTCCGCTTGGATTTCGCGTTCTCGTCACTGGGATGCCGAACGCGGGGAAGAGCACGCTCATCAATATGTTTCGGCATGTAGCTTATGGCAAACGGGCCAAGAAGGTCGCAAGAACTGCGCCGTATCCGGGAATAACGCGTGCAGTCAGCGAAGACATTCTGCTCTCTGCTGACCCGAAAATCTATGTCATCGACACGCCTGGGGTATTGCTGCCGAAAGTGCAGAATTGGGAACATATGTTAAAGCTGGCGCTCATTGGAGCTGTGCCGCTCAAAACTGTTGATCCCGTGGTGCTCGCTGATTATCTCCTGTATCATGTCAACCTCCAGTACCCAAACGGTGGTAAATACCCAGGGAAGCAGTCTAATGATATCATGGAGGTGCTTTGGAGCATTGCGAACACCATGAGGAGGCGCCCGAAACGGTCAACCTGGGACCCGACTCAAACCGCCATCGAGTGGGTGCAACGATATGTTGCTGGCGGAATATGCAAAATGTGCTTGGACGACATGTCACCCGAAAATGTGCAGAATACTTTACAAACACTGGCTGTCCAGCAGTACGATTTGTCGTCATTTTTACCGCCATCGAATAGAGCTCGCCATTAGACGATCAGAATGTGAGCAGGTCTGCTCTATTGAGCAGTTGAAGTGATATAATATGTACATAGTAAACTTACACGGCATTTGTAGCATTAGTTCCCTTAGCCTTAAGTCCCTCAGCATTAATTACCAGCCGAGATTCACACAGAAGCCTGGCAGCCATTTATTATCAAATCACTAAGCAATTGATGGATGACGATTTCGAGTATGAATTCGAGGATAGCGACGACGGCGAGGCCGAGATTGAGCTCGAGCTAGATGATCTTAAAGCAGCCCTTGGTCGAAAGGATGAAAGAGCATTGGTTAGGCTGACAGAAATCGCGCGTGAAAAGTCAGCCCATAGTGCCGTAGCAGCACTCGAAATTCTTCGCAAGTATCCCACAAGTGATCATTTCCGGCTCTTCGTTGACGCAATTGTCCACGGTTCAGCCGAAACTAGCGAAAATTCTCATTTATTGGCGCAAGGATGGAAGCTCGTGCACAGCATACCCGACTACGAGCACGCGGTTGAGAGTCTGCGCTCTTCACCTAAGTTCCTATATCTCAGGTCTGTTCTACTGCTGGCTGATGCCTACATTCAGAAAGGTATGTCCGAGGAAGCCGCGCCGCTTCTCCAAAAAGACTTCAGCTCGGGTTTGCTCACGAGTCTAACGCTCGAGGCGCGGCATCTTGAATTTGAGAGAATCATGCTGAGCGCTACAGCCAGTCTTACTGAAATCTGGTCACTTTTAGATGAGCTTAGTGATAATTCTGCAGCGGAAATGAAAGCACGCGTCTTTGTTCAGTGGGAACAGCTTGGCACTGCCTGCACTTTCTTGCGCACTGCCGTTCAGAATTCGAAGGAGACTCACCGCGATCCGACACGGTCTTTAATCTGGCTAATATTGGTCTCGATGTTGTGCGATGATGGAGCGCTGGATGCCCCAACTCCCGCGAACTCGAGTGAAGTAGTGCTAGATGCTTTACATGTCTCTGGCGCATTTAGAAGCTTGGATGCCGCAAAGTTCAAGAACGGGATGATAAGCGTAACCGAGTGGATCCAACGTGACAGGTGGAAGTTTGCAAGCGCTAAGCTACTGGACTTGATCCACAGCCGCTTCATGTTTTTGCAGATCTCGCATGTCGTTTCTACGTACAGTCGCATAAGATGGCACACTTTGATTGCGCGTGTGCCCATTGAGATAACAAACGAGGATTTAAAGAAGTTTGTGCGGCAGTCGAAGAAATATAGGCTCAATTTGGTGGACGAAACAATTGACTATGCACCCAGAGGTGACAAAATGCATCAAAAAATAGCGCTGCCGCAGATGTACAAAAACAGAGCTATGGCTGAGGAGCAAGCGCGTGTGGAGTCGGACATTCTAAATAAATGGCGTGCGCGGCCGGAACTGACTTTTGAAAAGAAGGAGGATGACCTGGTGAAGTCATTAGAGAGGGCCTTAACAAGGCACAGGAATACTATTCTCAACTGAAATATCTGTTTATGTAGAACAAATGTTATGTGCGTGTTAGCCGCAGCGTTTCGGAACACCATCTGAAGAGCCACTAAAGTGCTGACAACAAAAAGCAGCTAACTCCACGCAGCTAGCGCATTCATCTAAACTGAATTTGTGTATCTGTATGTTTTACGTGTCAGCATTTCTTGATGCCATGCTAAGATAAATAAGGTCCTTTTCCGAGATATCGAGGTTTGTCGGTTTTACGACTCCTCATTCGGCTTTTTTACTCGTTATACTCACTGGCGGGGGGCTTTTTGGGCTTTGTTTCCCCGAGATTGGTAGCGAGTTGTCGGCAACATGACCCTCAGTAATTTCGGCCACCGGGTTCCAGAAATCCCGACGAAGCTCGACGTAATCATACGCAAACTCGCCAACCTGGCTTGCATCAATTCCCTGCTGCTCGTCCTCCTCGCTTACCTTCCAGTGACAACCGGGGACGTAGTTGACAACGAAGGCTATAAGCAGTGTGACGACGGCCGTGTATCCTATTGCCGCCGCGGTTAAAGCGAGCTGGATATACATCTGTTTCCAATTGCGTGTGACCCAGCCTCCGTCGTGTTCTGTTTGGCCATCGAGTCCAATGACCCAGTCAGCGGCGAAAACTCCGTTGAATAGCAGACCAATGATACCAGCCATTCCGTGCTCAGCGAATAGATCCAGAGAATCGTCAATATTCAAAAGGTATTTGATTCCTGTCGACAGATTGCACACAATACCGGCGATAACACCGAGAATGACAGCGGCCCACATGGGAATCATGCCAGATGTGGGAGTAGCTGCTACCAGACCCGAGACGGTACCCGAGCAGACGGCGACCATGGACCATTTTCGTTCGAGCCTCCAATCCAAAAGAGACCAGCTGAATGCGGCAAATACTGCCGTCAAATTCGTGTTGATGAGCGCGTAGCACGCTCTCAGGTTTGCCCCAAAAGAGCTGCCGGCATTGAAACCGAGCCAGCCAAACCACAGAATTGCCGTGCCGAGAGCGACCATTGAGACGTTGTGAGGCCTAAAATTGATGAGAAGCTTCTCACGCCTTGGACCTATAACAAATGCCAAGCACATGCCTCCGACACCGCTTCCTATCTCCACGGGAACGCCACCCGCATAGTCTAACGCACCCCAGTTTGCGGCCCAGCCATCGGGGCCCCACACCCAGCACGCGAGTGGACAATACACGGCTGTGCACCATAAAAAGGTGAACAGCGTCGCGGGGAAGAGCCTCGCACGCTCTGCCATGCCGCCCATGAGAATGGCGCATGTGAGGGCACAAAACATGGACTGGTAAGCAGCGAATATGATCTCCGGGTAGGTAGTGTCGAGAGCATTTACCATGGCATTCCTTAATGCAAAATTGTGTAGGTTGCCAATGAAATGGTTCGAGGCCGTATGTGAGAGGGCTAAAGAGTATCCCCACAGCCACCACTGCATCATCGATATAAATGACGACATGAGACAGACCCATATTATGGAGAGTGCCGACTTCCGGCGGATCAAGCCACTGTAAAGTAAGGCTAGCCCAGGGATCATCCAGAATACCAGCATCGTGCATATCAGAAGGAAGGAAGTGTCGCCCGTATCATACTGGCTATTATCATGGAGCTTAGCCATCTTGAGCCAACGTAGATTGCACAATGAAAAAGAATCAGATCGATATATAGCCCGGAGATATCTCCCGAACCCTGATACGTCGATTTATGGATTAATTAAGTGAGGGCGTCTCACAAGAATTTTGCTCAAATCTGCGCGGGGTCGATAGACAGATACTTTCGAGGCCTAATGGTAAGAATTATTCAATGCGTGTACAAAACAAACTAGTGGTCACTGCGAGCCGGTGCGCTGCATATGGTGGAAACCGTGCCCTATATGCTTATCGTAGTCATGAACTGCCAACAAATTTTTCAAAAGAATGACATAAGAATGAGTCTGTCCCGATCGCTGCTGTTATAGTGATTAGAAACACGATGAGATAGAACGTTGGCATTCCCTCTGTTTGGCCTTGGAACCGCGCCGCTAATGAGTCAACAGACGTGTGCACGACCCTAGATATCACATGCGCCTGTTGCGGACTCCGGAAAAAAAAAGGAGGCGTCCAAATGCTGATAGCGTCGGTTGCTATTTATTTATATACGCGGTTTTGTCATCAGCCTCAAAAAGGCCAACTTTTGCCATTGAATAGGCTCCAATGAGCTAGATTTATCATTTGTTTATATATTCTGCAGGCCACCATCGAAAGATAGAAATTTGTTCCATTGTAAAACTCCCCTAAATCTGGTCGAGCTCAATCTCTAGCGTGGCACATTCTCTGACATCCCGCACATTGATCTTTCTATACTATGTTCACAAATTTCACATACATTTCGAGCTTGCATTTTTGTCACAGTCTGCTCCCAATCCAAGAGGTGTTTCAAAGACTATTTTGACACGAGACTGTTCAGGTACTGTACTGAGCGAATGATCTCGCGATTCCAAGCATCAGCGAGGTTGTCTCTCCAGCTACGCGTCTCGAGGTTGATTGGATCTGTGTACGGACGGACGACCTTCGGGCGATCCCTGGCAAGGTCATCAGCGAGCCGAAGCTCGTGCGTGATGAGATGTGTTGTGTCTCGTGTGAAGCTTGTCGTGGCGTACACTGCAGACAGCGTGACGATGGCTCCACCTACAAATCCCAGTGTTCTTGACATCGACTTGGCCCTTACCTATAGCTACGACCAATTGGTGACGAGTAGTATGTGAGTATTCGAGTTGACTGTTTGTTCGTATGATCCAGATAAGAAGACTAACGTGGAATTCACAAAGGTCTAGAGTAGTTTATGTATGTTAAAACAATTTTCTACCATCGATGTCACATCGGCTCATTAAAGTGACGTTCAAGTTGCAGATCAAATAGCAAATTTCTGCAGCGCACCTATCATTTATGAGTTCATTTGCGTAGCCTCGCCAGCTATTGGCTCTATTGGGCTAGTGCTGAGTCTCACGGAGAGCTTTACTTTGTAGTGGTGGACCTTAGGCTTGTCGAGAGGCCTCTCCTCACTCACTTTGTTGAACACTTCACAGTGCTCCAGCTTGTTTGTTTGAAAAACACGCACACCCTTTCGAGCTAGCTCCTTTTTGGCGCGTTCGACGGCATCCACCACCGGCGTCGTGAAGTCGTTTTCATTGTAAATCTCCACGACTTCGCTCTGCTCCACGGACGCCACAATTTCCGCGACCACAGCTGCGAGTTTATGGTTGCGCAGCGTGTTTGGAACGCTGATTGTTGGCATGCACGGCAGCAGCGGGCAGTGAAAAATCGGGCAGGGAACAACGCTGCGCGAGTACCAACGCTGAGAATAGTGCATCCTCAATTGAGCATCGTGACCGAGTGTATACAACGATTGTTCGTGCGTGAATCACCTACTTGGAGTACTCTTATCGAACTTTTTTACAGTGAAAGCGTAGCAGCTACCACAAATACCGATTTTTGGAGCACGCGCTTTGAGATCCGCACTTCAGCAGACTTTTTACTGCAAGCTCCTCAGTACAAACTTATCAATACGAACTTCTAACGACAGATTTCCAGGCCCGGCCTTCGATACCTGCGTCTAGCTAAGTCTTCATAAATCCAGCGCATTTGTCAGGGTTGAATTTTTCACTATGTCTGTTCGGTATGATTTGACCGCGAAGGTCGAGCCCTTCCTAGACTCGGCGCTGTTTCAGCAGATTGTAGCATTCAATGACGGTGCTGCAGCACCTGCGGCTGCGGGCTCTGCGCCGTCGCTTGAACCGAGCGAGGAGAATGCTCAGAAACTCTACGATGGGCGGCATTATTTGGAGGCCTACAAAATGCTCGCCTCCTTAGAGACGTCGTCCGAGAACGAGAGTGCTATTTGGGGCCGTTTTGCTGCGGCCTTGCTTGCGTTTCCGGACGCGCCGAGCGTGGAAGAGCCGCCTGCCGAGACGAGTGAGGAGGCCGAGGACGCTGAGGCCGAGCCCAGTGCCCCTGTGATAAACGTTTCGTCCGATCCCGTTATGAAGGCGCTTACTGAGGTTCAGGCCCTGCTCGACCAGCGCCGTGGCGACAGCGTTACGCAGCTGAACCGCCGCGCCTGGTTCATCCACTGGTCGCTGTTTGCTTATATGAACTCGCGTTTGCCGGCACTCGTCGACACTATTTTCGCGTCCCAGAACATGAGCGTCATCCAGGCCGCGTGTCCGTGGATTCTGAGATACGTGGCTGTCGCCGTCATTGCAATCCACGCGCGCACGGCCCGCTTCGATCGCCGCGTCAAGGATCTCGTGCGCGTTGTGCAGCAGGAACTCTACGAGTATTCGGACCCTGTGCTTGCTTTTGTGGAATGCCTTTTTGTAGACTACGACTTCGAGGCGGTGCTAGGCAAACTGGAAGCAGCCGTCGCCGTCATCAAGTCAGACTTCTTCGCCCACAGTTTGGCGGACAAATTTGCGGACTCGGCTCGTGTCCTCACGGCGGACACACTCTTGCGCGTGCACGAGTCGTTGCCCCTCAGCGTGTTCAACAAAGTCCTCGGCCTCGAGGGCGACGAGTGGGCTAAGGCCTACATCGTCAGCAAGCAAGAGGCGAAGCTCGATGCAGCCTTCGATGCGGACAGTCAGACGCTGCGTGTGACCTACTCGAAGCCCTCGATCAACAGCCAAGTTTCCGAGCGCTTGAAGGCGTTGGACCACCGCGCACACCTGCTGACGAGCGACGCGAGGACAAAGTGAATGGCGAATGAGGAGCATGCATAGATGCGGCCGTTGCGCAGACACTTTCATAGCAATTCAACGGAGGTTTACGGATCTATGTACTCTCTTATTTAATGATTTTTTCGTAGTATTGTCCAATTTATCGCATTAGCCGAAGAAAACGCGTCGTTCATACTACCTCGACCCTTGTTTTTGTTCATCAGTTCTTTGTTCCGCGTCTCTCATGCCCGAACCCATGGATTCTAACAGCAGCAGATCAGCCGAAGGAAGAGTGGCCAAACGACGGCCGAAAAGTGCGCAGCGTAGTATTAGCAACCACACAATCAAAGTAAGGAATACTGGGGAGACTGGTAGGCCAGGAATCACGACGAATCAGGCCCAGAAAGAGGTAGAATACTACCAGCGCACATCTGACCTTCTTATCAGGAAAATCCCGTTCGCGCGCTTCGTGAGGGACGTCGTGAGAGAGATTTTCCCTGAGGGAATTGAGCTTTACTGGAAATCGACGGCTCTGCTCGCCCTTCAGGAGGCTGCTGAGTGGTACCTTGTTTGTTTGTTCCAGGACGCGAATCTCTGCGCGCGCCATGCGAAACGCGTTACCGTGACCAATGAGGACCTGGCACTCGTACGAAGACTCACCGAAAGAAGATGATGACGATGTGGCCTCAGAAAACGATTATTTATTTATTTATTTATTGCATCGAGAAGTTACCTTCGAATCAGCTATTTTAACCACGACTAGCCCCTGCTCGTCAATCCATCAGCAATTAGTTTGATAGTGACCAACTCTGTGGACGCAGCTGCTCCAAGTGGCGCCTCGAAGTCGAGGCCCGCTAGCTCGCGACTAGCAGCCTGGGCAACGGCAACATCCTCGGCACTGGGCCTACAGTGTTGCAGCAGCAGCTGTGCGAATCGAAAGTCATCTCGATAGCCGTTCTCTCGCTCAACGATGAACATGGCGTCTTCGGCGGACTTGAAAGCCGCGCGTGCCTGCGAAGCCGACTCCACCAAACCAGAGGCGAGTATGGAGGCCAGAAACTGGGGATCCATTTGGCCGACGAGCTTCGTAACGCATTTTCCGGGCGCCGAGGCTCTCATATCGAGCACCTCGCTCACAAGTGCCGAAGTACTGTTGCGGATGTCTTCGTCTTCGTCGGTGAGAAGGCGAAGCAAAAGCATGAGCTCGCAGCTTGTTGACTTGTTCGAGGACAGGTAACATCGCAAACTCTGTACAGCACTGCGTCGGTACTCGGCTGGCGAATCCTCGTCATTAGCGAATTGCGACACTTGCTCAATCCACTCGCAGTATGTTTGAGGGGTGACGTGATGGCTCAAAAACACCACAGCTGCTTCTCTAATACTCGGCGGCTCACTGGCTGCAATTAGGGGCCTAACGAGTTCCAATTTTTTGTCGAGTGGGATCTGCTCAGCTTCGTCTAAGCTGCGAAGACAAGTCACGCGGGTTACTGGTAATCTTTTTGAATCAAGAAGTTGGCGAGCGTAGTCGAATGTATATGCAGACGCTGGTACAACCGGAACTACGGCATCCCAGTCCAAGAGATCGCCGAGGCCAGCAAATGCTACTTGCTCTGCCTCTAGAATGGCTAAAGAAGGATTCAGGTTCGCGTACTGCGGCAGCTTCTCTATGAGTCGGCGGTGGCTGGCCTCGTTTAGTTCCACCATTTCAGCGTAGCACTTGTACAAGATAGCGTTTGTTTCCATGCACTTGTTCACTTTGATGAGATTTTCTAAACGCCGTTGTGAGACTTGTAATCCGGTGGGTCTGTGCTTCAACAATTCGCGTACAGAGAGTGCTAGTCCGTGCAATTCGTTTTGATCCGAAAGCGACATGTAGTCGCAAAATGTTTCGATGGCATCTCTCGCCGTGTCCGGGTGTGTGATCGTGGCGATTGCATGAGCAGCCAATTCACGGATTTTCCACGCTTTCGAACCAATTAACTCGGTTAGAGCCGGCCAAAACACATCGAGAGCTTGTTCGTTGGGACGCACAGGCCTCAATTTACCCAAGATCACTAGAGCCGGGAAGACGGCATGCAGATCTGAGTCTCTCGATACAGCACTCAAATTCCGCGTGAGCATCCCGTGCAGAGTTTTGTATCTTTGGAAGAAGACCGGGCCAGCAATGGGAAGACCCTGGACTCCAAAAAGCCGCTTGAACAGACTACTAAACAGCATGGCTGCGCAATTGCGAAGCGACCACGAGGGGCTGTTGAACATGAGTAAACACTGTTCAAACGCACGGCTCAAATACGGGGTGCTCGGTTTGGACAACCCGGCCGCAGTGACCACGCCACGGATGCAGTTCATTCCGTGCACTTGCGACATCTGCAGCTCTGCATCATCCTGTGAGTTAAAGGGCAAGTTAGCGAGGTCGAATAAAGCGTTTACTACTTGCGGGTCGAACCAACTTTCCAAACACGACGTCACTAGTAAAGGAAGGCCAGCTGACCGCCGCGTTACTGATCGCGAGTTCGAACCCGACGACAGACTGTTGATTTTGGCCCAAACGATTTGCGAAGAGGTTTCGGGATCCCGTTTGGCCAGTGCGGCAAAGGGCGGGGCGACGGCTGTAAATGCTCCCCAGTGCGTGATTTCAGTGAGCATATAAGCGAGTTCGCGTAGAACAGTCGCAGGCTCCGTGATATCATCGGCGCGTGCCTCTAAGAGCAAGCACGACTCCTTGATCGCCTTCCAGCAGTAATTGACGAGCTCTTCGCGCTCACCTTCGGGCGCGATATCTGTAAGTGGCGGCGTACATACGCGGCAGACTCGAAGCGCAAATTTAATTGTTTCTTGCAATTTGTCCTTCGGCGGACTCAACTTTAGAGAGACTAAAAACCCGTGAATGCGCGTGGTTTCCACTGCTGCGTCCAAGTTGTGCTCCGCCGCCTTCACAAGTCCGAGAGCCTCATCAAGCACAGTTGTTGGTACGTCTTGCGGGTATAAAAACTGCCATAGCCTTGCGCCTGCCTCGCCATTGCGACTGCTTGCCATGAGCTTCAGCGCTTCTGCCGCAAGTTCTTCTCGATTATCGTAGAAGTCTGTGCTAGGAGCGAGGTCGAGCAAGCGAACTGCCATTTCGCGGATGTCGTTATAATCGCTCACCACACAGTTGAGCAGCGCCAGTAATAGCCTTTGGTGCCATGCATGGCCCGTGCTCAGCAACGAAAACTTCATCTCCTCGAACAAGAGAAGCAAGCGTGCGGCCATGTTCAAGCAGCGGTACGGCATTCCCGGCCTCAGAGACTCAATGCACCACTCAGCGATGAACTTTTGAAAAGGCGCCGCGCGGTCCTGAGACTTACTCACATTGATTCTGATTAGCAAATTTTTGAGCGCACCGCACACATCGGTTCGCGCCTTCGGCCGACTCTCAGCCAAAAGAGCATCGGCGTTCTCCATAATTAGATCAAAAACAGCCATTGGAACTGGTTCGCTCAGCTTAAGTGTAGAGCTACAGAGAATGCGGAGAGCATCGAACCGCAGGTTCCGCTCTATACTGCTCAAGCTCTGTGCAACTAACTGAGACTCACGAATTTGCCGGCTCACGTCGATCTTCGCGTTGTGGGCCGCCGTGAGAAGCCCGACCTCGACGGTGGGGTTGCTCAGAGGCTTGCACAATTCGTAGAATCGGCCAAATCCTAGCTGAGCTTCGCGGCTTTGATTGAGCACGGGCTGCACAAAATACAACATAACCGCTTGATAAGTGCTCGGATTGCAAATGAGAGATTGCGTGTACTCGAACCAGACATCAGGGCCCTTGGGACCCAACAGCGCCGCAAGACAGTGGCCAATAGCACCTGCATGTGCCTCTGTATATGGCATTTGCTTGAATGAAGCGGCAATGAAGTCATCAGGTAGAAACCTCAGAGCCTCGAGCTTTTGGCGCGCCACAACTTCAAGGACTCCATAAGCGATGCGAGAATTGCTCGATCTGTATGCGGCTACGTGCTTCACAAAATCTGCGAAACGGTCATCGATTCCATACAATTTTGTGCGAATAGTAAGAATCGACACAAGGCTTTTACGGAGTGTAAAATTGAAGCTCGGATCGCCGCTCACCCAACGATCTGTAATCAGCAGAAGCAAATCTGCGAGCTTCTGTGCGAAATTCTCGTTTGCAAGGACATTTTGTTGCTCAACTGTGAGATCGAGATTTTTGAATCGGGACGTCCAAAGCGCCAGAATCTCAGCCGATTCAGACCGATTTTCGAATTTCTTGAAAGCGCAGTATACCTCAGCAAACTGCGCGAGTTGCTGCTCGAAATCAGGCGTCTCTTTGCGTAGTCTGAGAGACTCGAGAAGCATGAAATTTCTACCCAGCCCAACGAACTGAAAAGTTGTAGCCAACGCCATGTTCAGGTCGCATCTGGAAGGGACTGGTCGAAATATTCCTCACTCGCAGTATTTGCTTGTTCACAGATAATATTATGTACATTATTTGGCCAACGGGTTCGGCTTGATTTCCACAGAAGCCCGCTTTTTCGGCTCGTAAGGCGCCGTGGCTCCGGGCTCAGAATCACTGAAATATTCGAGTCGCATCGCATCGACTTCTTGCCGGAATCGCTCTTCACCGACTATTCTCACTATTTTCTCCACGTTCTTAAACGTCACCGGATGCAATGTCTCTTCGCCAGCGGCCTCGGCCCGTGCTACTGCCTTGGCAGTCATCGCCATGCGCATGTCGCGCTTGCCACCAACTAGTTCTAAAATCGACTGAGGCGCCATATCGCCAACACGGGGCTCGAGTTTTAGCACTCTCGTGTAACCGCCCTGGAATTTGTCGTAACGCTCGCGCAGCTCATTCATGAGCTTCGGCATGAGCTCCTCGGGTTTATAGAAGTTGTTCTGCAGAAGCTGTGTGCGTCTATTGAAATCCTCGCGTAGCAAATCGCCCCGCCGCGCATGGAGATGCTTCGCCGCCGTGATCACGCGTTCAACAGCTGTCTGCGCTTCCTTTGCTTTGGCGTGAGTGGTCGTGATACTCTCATGCTCCAGCACGTTCGTAACAAGATTACGAAGCAGCGAAGCGCGGTGCTCAGCCGTACGACTCAATTTCCGATGCACCATGAAAATTTCAGTACGCAACCCACGACCGTTGAAATCCGTCGGCTGCGAACCACTATCAAATCGGGAGAATAAAATTAGATTGGTGGCTCCGTGTTGCAGTCTAGAGCAAACCGCTGATAGGAACATACAACTGGCAGTAATATATAATCTACTTCTTTCTCACGTTGAAGAAATTCATGAGGGAGCCCTGCTTCTTGCCGCTCTTTCCGGCGTCCTTCGTGCTTGCCTTAGAGCTTGCTTTCGAGTTAGCTTTCCCAGGAATTGTCTGCGGCTTGGTCGGTGGATCTGGATTCGCAGCAAACACTACCTTCTCTGGAGTATCCGTCACCGCACCTGTCTCCGAGAAGCTCTTCTCAAGCCCGCCTGGAATCTGCTGGCCGTTCTCGTCCACTTCGACAAGCACGTCCATCATCCTCTCACCCATCTGAGTAAAGCCTTCCTCGTCGGGCTCGAGCTCGACCTTGACGACTTTCCTAACGCGGCACATTCGTTTGCCTGTTTCGGAGTCAATGTAAATATGCTGAGCCGAGATTTTTCCGTGACTCACGTCGATGTTCGCGGATTCATTTGGCTCGTCTGTCATTTTTTCGTCCTTTGAATTCTCGTCCTGATCGTCTCCCATTATATCTTCGTCAATGCCGTAATCGAATTCATCCTCAATGCCGTTCTTCTCGCCTTGCTCAACGTCGTTCTCGTTCGTCACAACCTCTTCTTCCTCGCTTTCGTCTTCGTCATTATCTGCATCCTTCATTTCCTCGTCATCTGCGAACAGATTCTCGAGGTTGCTGATCTTAGACTCGCGATTCGCGTCGTCAGGCTCCTCTTCGTTTTCATCCTCATCATCACTAACAGCATTTTGAATCACAGCCTTTTCTGGGACGGGCTGGTTCAACGGTTTCCGCATAGATTTCATGGCTGTAGATTTATCTACTTTCTTGAAAAACGAGGCTGCCTCTTTCTTCGGCTTCACAGTTTTTGCGGGCTCCGCCGCCTTTGCGGGATCTGCAGCCTTTCCCGGCTCTGTTTTCAGAGGCGCCGGTTTTGCCATCGTTTTTGCGAGCTTCGTATCCTTCGGCTTTGGATCGGTCGGCGCTGACGCTTCTCGCTTAACAGGCGTGTTCATCTGTTTCATAGCTCCCTGACGATCAAGAATGGATTGTTCGCGACCTGCGATATAAGACTTCAGATGAAAGTCGTCGGCAAGTAACGGATCGACAGCCAATCCGAGGTCCTTCAGGCTGGATAGCTTTACGTTCAATTGGACGTCGCGGCACCTAGCAGAGGCCTGTGCCAGAACCGCTGGATCTGTCGCGTTTTCGGGACTGACGAGATATATTCTGGCATTTTCAGAGCAGTTGGAGGCTGATTGTATTGAAATTCGCGTTTTATGCCCCGATTTCTGAATAGACTTGAAGGCTACATCTACGGAACCGCGATGAGCTTCTGAGAACTCCGTAAGCAGTGACTCTGCTTCATCCAGGCTTATTTGTTGAGTTAAACTCAAAATTGTTGTGGAAACAGGCGTTTTAAGGCCGAAGACCTCGTTTTCGAGATATTCCATTACGCGACTGCCCTTACCGTTTACGCGCGTACCTAAGAAGTAGGGACACAGAAAAGCACGCCAAACAAGGCCTGAACCAAGAGTTCTATCCAAAGTGGCATTCGTAAAGGGACAAATTAAGATAGACTGATCAAAATAATTTGTATGGGATAAACTGATTAACTGAGGAGCATTAAATCGATTGAGTGCGCAATTTATGGTCAACTATGAGAAAGCACCAAAAAAAGGGCATATTCAGGCTGCAGGAGTATATGAGCCTTGAGAGATGTGATGAAAGCTGAGATAAATGACATGTGGATAGTGCATCATCAAGTCATTTGAAATGACTCATTAGAAACCCCCCCGTCATTCCGCCACATCCAGATCTCAGTACTTCCATTCTTCATGGATTACAAAGTGGTGGATGTCTTCACAAACAAGATTACTCGTGGAAATCCTGTGGCTGTTGTCCTCGATGCACAGCGATTAACTTCTGACGAGATGCAGAGTATCGCACGTTGGACAAACCTGTCGGAAACGACTTTCGTGTTACCACCCACAGCCGAAGCCGATTACCGTGTGCGTATTTTCACGCCCACTTGCGAATTACCATTTGCGGGTCACCCGAGTCTGGGCACAGCACACGCTTTAATTGAGTCTGGAATTATTGCCCGCAAGCCCGTTGTTGTTCAGCAGTGCCTAAGGGGTCTTGTCGAAATTAGAACTGAAAACGGGTTGCAGTTCGGCATAGATAACATCACAAGTGAAACATTCTCAAAAGCGGACATTGAAGCAGCACTTGGTCTCCCCATTCGTGGTGAGCCACAGATAGTGAACACGGGTCCACTTTGGATAGTTGCTGAACTGGACGGGACTGCAAAGCAGCTTCTTGAGTACGAGCCTCGTCAAAAGCACATCTTAGAATTGAGTGAGCGAGCTCGCGTCACGGGTGTTTGTCTCTTCGCGGCGCGCGAAGAGGGTGTTGAATTGCGCACATTCGCACCTGTAGCTAATGTTGCTGAGGATCCAGTGTGTGGCAGTGGCAATGCAGCAGTTGCATTTTACCGTCAATCTGTTGGTTCCGCATGCGGGCGCTACGAGGCGTTCCAAGGATCTGCAATTCACCGTGACGGCCGCATCAGCGTTGACTTTTCGGACAACAAAATCTGGATTGGGGGCAATTGTGTGACTGGAGTATTCGGAAGATTAAACTTGTAGAAGCTAGTGAAAAAAAATCGTATACATAGTAGTCTGTTCTAATTAGCAGGCACCCAGTCAATGTCACTGGGTAAAGACTCGGCCCACGCGCGAAAGTCAGCAGGGAATGCGTCAGGACTTAAGCTCCGGTCTATGAACTTCTTCATAGCATTCTTTTCCTGAAGGTCGCCTGTGCGAGCTCCCCAAACACACGTCAGCAAAGCGTGGTTCAATGCTGGACCTTCCAAACGCTTGGCAAGCCAGCGTGCCGCATGAAGATCCAAGACACTGAACGGAATGCTGAACATCTCGGAGAAGCTGGCATGGATGTAGCAAAGCGCGAAATCCATGGCATCAGACTGCGAAGTTAGCGCGCTCAACAGATTTTGTTTCACACCGCGCTCGCGCTCCACAGCGACGGGCCTTGCCGACGTTACAAGCTCTGGGAAATCGACAATCTCTGATTGCTGACCAGTAAGGATGAGCCTGAAGTCTTCGTGGGGCTCAGATAACTGCATTTTGCGCATTAACTGCCGCAGCCAGTCGTCGTTAGCTACCTCGATGTTTTGAATCACGACCCATTCACCGGACTCCATGGCCTGTGCAAGCACGCGATCCGCACGTTGACAGGCCTGGATGCTTCCCATAGGTACTACCGACGTCGTGAATGTATCCACACTCGTTGACAACCCCGCACCGGGGTCTGTGGCATTGGTTGTAGCCAGCCCGGCTAGCACGAGCTTGCGAGGCGATTCTCGAATGACATCGAGTAGCTTCAAAGGCTCGGCCCCTTCACCAAACAGGTTCCAATCATGATGGTTTAACACGGCCAGTACACGTCGTGTGACCTCGAATTCGAACTTGTCGAAATTCGTGGCGCATTGCTGAACAACAGCGAGCAGCCAATCGACTCCGACATTGTAAAACTTGTTAACCGATCTCAATTCAGTCACACGTCGGTAAATTTCCGCAGCGAGATGTGCAGAAGCTTGAAATTGTTGCGACTTCACCTCGATTTCGGCTAGTGTGTGTACCGTCGATGTTTGGGTCTCTGTAAGATGGGCTGCTTCTGCCTTCAGCTTTTCAAGGGATTCGACAAGCAGCTGGTTCTCCAAAATCTTGTCCGACGTCGGACCTGAAAGTGCAGTCAGCAACTGCGTTTCGAGCTGGTTAAGCTCTGCAGAAGTCTCCTTTTGGACCTTACGAAGCGTTTCACGCCTACTAGCCAGCTCGGGAATTTGTGCACGGAGAAGCTCAGTGGCAACAATGTGCTCGAACTTTGTTTCGGTCACGCTGAAGTCGATGATGTTGACTCGAGGCAGCAGCAACGGCCGCGACTGTTGCACGCCCGCCAAATCGCGGGTATGAAGGGTCAGTCTGAAGTTTGGCGAGACGTCCACATCGCCATGACCGAGCTGGACGAGCAGGCGCGCGCCGCGGCGTACGAAATCCCGCGTAAGCACGGGCTGGAGAAGCGGATTGAATTGTTCTGCATTCTGCACCACCAAATGCTGCCCGAAGCGCAGCGCCGTATCGAGCTCTTTGCCAAGCGTATCGCTGTCGAGCAAAAAGCTTGTAACTTTGACATTGCCGTCCTCCGGCCGCCAGGTATTGGACGGGTCCACAACAAGCACGGTCGACCAGCTCTTTGAGATAATCAGATCTGGGCTTAGATCGTCACTTAAAGACTCGGCGCTCAAGCTGTCAGCGTTTCCATTCACTGTTCCGTTCACGGTGCCCTCGGCATTTCCGTTCTCTGTGCCGTGACCTAATATAGCCTTCGCGATTTCGCGGCGTTTCTTAGGATCGAGACTGCCCCCGTAGGCTATGTACGCAGCCTCTATGAGTGCACGTTGAGGCAGCACGGCCACCTTAGCTGAAAACTCGTTCGCAGCAGCGCTCCATCGCGTTTTCTCGCTAACCAGGCTTGACATCAGAAGCTCTGCGCGCTGGAGTTGCTCGCTGATCCGATGCATATCTACCTTCAAAGCCTCGCACTGCGCAACCGTACGGCTATACTCTATCTTCGAAACCTCAATTGCCTGCTCAAGGTCGCAGAGCATTGACTCAATGGCCGCGAGTTTGGCTCGGGTTTCTTCTGCTTGAGTATTTAGCACTTCGATCTCGTCTACAAGCGGCTGTACGGCGGCGATCGCACGGCCGTACGCGATCTGGGCCACAACCCAACGCAAAAGTGGCCCGCATGCCTTCGAGGCGCGGTCCACACGCTCATACGTGAAGGAGGGCCGCCGCATATACTCACGCTCTATGTAGCTGATCAATTCTGGGCTCATAGATGAGCTGTCGAAATAAACGATGCGCGAGATGAACTCATCACCGCGCACGGCTGCCAAGATTTGCCGCCAGCTGCCGTCGGTCTCTAGTCCAAGAACAAGACAGACGGCCTCTAAGGTCATTTTTACGGGATCAGGAGGATTGTGAAATGCTCTGAGTTCATTTAGGTGCGACTTTTTGATGTTTTGGACACCGGCTGCGGCCTGTTTGATCAGTGGCTCTGTCGCCTCCAGATCTCTGTTCGCAGTTGCACGGCGGTCGTCAATTTTCTGCGTCTGCAGTTGCACTGCGTGTCTGATTTCGACAGCGGCAGCACGCTTGCGCTCGGCCTCACTTTGCTCCAATAGCATCTTTGAAAGCACGGCGCTGGATTTCTCGGTTTCAGCAGTGAGCTGCTCTTGTCTCGAGGCGAGCTGCCGCTTCAAATGTGAAATCTCGAGGACAGAAGACTTGAGTCGGTCGCTGCCACTGACAAAATGCCGCTGCGACTCTTCAAGGGCACCCTTCATCTCAGTATAGCTACGCTCGAACTGTCGGCAGCTTTCAATGAATGCAGCTCCTTGGCTCGAAAGACCCAGAGAAGAAGCCAGCAAGTCAACAACCCGACTTGGCGCGTCCGTGGATGCACACCAATGCTTGGCAATATCAATGCGCGTAGTCAAAGTCCAGGGCTCGAACCGGTCGACAGAGCACCGATTGAGCAGGGCTGGCGATGCCAAGCTGATATCGGTTGTGATGAAAATGACGTGCAAATTGGCGACGACTTGGGTGCGGAACCATGCCACTAGATCCTCGCCGACAAACCCGGCGCGTCTGGCTGCTTCCTCGAGTTCAGATATCTGGTCCTGTGTAGAGAAGAGACCAGGAACCTCACCGTTCCCCAGTAAACTGTTCATAAGCTCGATAAAATCTGGTTGCGAAAACAAATCATCGCCCAATACAAGGCAGACGGGGCATCTCAGAGCCTTGAGAAGCACGCGCCGCAAATCGTGGCTGAAATCGGCTTCAGTGTAGGTTGAGTGCGTTAGTAGGATGTCCAGCGAAATCCCGAGAAGCCAGCCGGCAAACCTCACGATGGTTGTTTTCCCAACGGCTGGAGGACCAACCAGTAAGGCATGGCCCTGAGGCTGTCTCAATACACGATCGACTCGAGAAACATGGTCGACAAACTCGTGGTGGACAACAAGGTTGCGGTCGCCCTCACCGGCAGCTTCCTCCATGAACTGGCGAAGCCGCGCCGAGAAAAAGTTCTGCAAAGTTGGAAAGCTCACAAACGAGGGTCTCCGTGTCACAAAGTACGACCAGATCTCATCGCTGCTCGCGCCTAGGATCTCGAGAACCACTGCTTTGTCCGCTGTAGTAAGCCGGTCACACAACACACGCTGAGCCTCATAGCCCCAGATTTTGTTCAGCAATTTCGGCGACCGCTGGGATTCGCTGATGGCATTCCATGACGTCGCAATACTTCGCACCCATCTTGTGAGTTCGCGAGGGGTCCAGGTCTCATTAGGAAGCAACTCAGGCAGCTTGAAGTACACATTAAGCGTCGGTTCAGTGAGCTCAGCGGCCAGTGGATCGATGCTGCCAAAGAAAGTAGAGTATATCGTCGCCAAGGACTGTTTTGAGGGATACCCGACTTGAACGCTGATGAAATGTCTGAGCAACGAGCTTGGCAGCGGTCTCCGTAGTGGCGGTGGGTTGCAAGCGGCGACAAGCTGCACGCGCTCAACTTTCACAAACTCGCCGGCTGCATTATAGAACCCACCTTGCTCGACAAAGTGGCGCAAGAACTGGAGCACGGCGACGACCCCGCGCTTGTTGGGCTTAACAATATTCAATTCATCGATGAAAAGCACAGCCCAGCGCGTCCCCGATGGCGCAAGCACTTTGCCATCCGCACTCATCGAGTACTCACAATACAATTCTAGTGCTTGAATGACCAACTCGGGTGTAGCAGTTGAGCTGAAATTTAACGAAATCAGCTTCGAAATTTGCGGCAGCTGTCGAATCAGGCTGTACAGAGTCATCGTCTTACCACTTCCCGGTGGCCCAACGAGAATGAGCGGCCGGTGAGAGGATATGGATGCTTGCAACAGGCATTCATGACTCACCGTGTCCAGTGTCGGAATCAGCACATCTGGCCGGTTGACAGCATCCGAATCGAGCACGACTGAGCCTACGCTATCGGCCCAGCTATGCCACTGTCCTGTCAGCTCAGACACGTAGTAATCAGTGAGCGATCCCGGCGGCAGGTCGCAGTCTGCAACGCTTCTCACAGCCTCACTTACTTGCCTGCGCCCCTCCGCACTGGAATCACCGGCCAGGGCCCATACCATCGACAACCACTGGTTGCCTAGATTCAATGCGCGCATCGATTCGTACGCCTGAATGGGAATAAACTCCATGGTGTGATCGACTTTGCCAGCGACTTCGAGGACCGGTGCTGGAATTGGCGGTGAAATGGTCGACATCATGTAAATCATACCACAGCGGCTGACAGTAGCCGGTGTTGCCGCCTGCAAACTCGTAGTTTCAAATACAATGTGCAGCTGCGTGGGCAAGTCAAGAATCTCGCCATTAGCCAAGGTCAAGTGCCGGTTGTCGTCGAGCAAAGAGTTCAGCGCCTCGGCCCACTCCGGCTCGATTTCGCCGTCAAACACGAGGAACCATTTCTGGGACTGTTCGCCGCGTAGGTTATCGGCTAGCCGTCTGAACAAGGCTGGGAGCAACCCGTCCGTCCATTCTCGAGTTATCGCATCCATCGAGCCGATAAGTGCAGACTTTGCGAGGGCTGATGGGTCGACGACAACGACTTCCGCACCATTGAGCCGAGCCAGCTCGCGCCAAACGCCTGTCTTGCCGCATCCGCTCGGCCCGACAATCATAGTCGCGGCGTAAAGCTGACTGAAAATCTCGAGGCTTTGAACGTGGTCCGAACTATTTTTGCTCAGCAGTGTGAGCTTCTCGAAATTCGCGGGCAGGTCTCCAAACACAGCCCGCAATTCTTCGTCGAAAGCAGCTACATCTTCGGCCACGAGTCGCGGCCGGATGGCCGCTTGACAGGCGCTTTTGAGGTCACCGTTCAGAAGCACGGCAATACGAATAATGCCCTTCAGCGCACGCAGACCCCAGTCATAGTGACTTTGCCGGGATAGTCGGGCTTGGAGGTTGGCCAATAACTTAACGGCCCCGCTGCTCGCTGTAGGAGCGCTCTGGCCGTGTGAAAACAGAATGACGCGGGCAATTTCCTCCGACTGCGGGGCAGCGAGCACAAACTCGCGGAACTGATCGCGCATGTTTGGCGGAAGCACACGCCGTCCTGCGTACCCGGGGTTCATTGTCACAAATACCGGCGCCTTGGTCAAGCTTGCACTGACCGCCTGCGCAACGCTACTCAGCACGAACCGAGATAACCGATTGAACTCATCGAAACAGGCCCAGCAGCGCGTCGCTCCGCACCCGGCGAGGATCCGTGAAACGGCTTCATGATCAAACTGGTCGTCGCAATTGAACACAACGACGCGACGGCCCATGAAATGACCCAAAGACTTTACTGTCTCGGTTTTGCCCGTGCCAGCAGGTCCCACCGCACTCACGCCTTTCCCTTGGGCCAAGGCAGAGGCCGCGGCGAGATATAGATCATCAGTCACAGTAGTACGAATGATCGGTTCGGGACAGCCTAAATACTCGTACCCGTAGTCCCATACGTTAGTCCCGCAAAAAACGCGGATTTCTCCACGCTCTTCGCGCAAAGTCACGACAAGTGAGGGGAAAGAGACGTCTTTTTTCTGGTACACAAGCTCCGCAATGACCGACTCTTTCCGGCGCGCCCAAAGCAGCGAGTCATCACCAAGTCCCGGTAAGAAGGTGAGCAGCTCGTGTGATGATGGTCTGCGAACGCGCAAGGCCACGAGCACGGCCTGAAGCGGGGTCCTTCCCAGCCATTCTGCGAATTTCTCCGCATTCGTGCATACATCTTTGTTTTCGTCTAACTCCTTGATCGCCTTTGCGATGCTACGCTTAAGGCTCTGGGAGATGCGCGACTCAAGGTCGATGAGCATCTCGATATTATCGCCAGTGTCCAACAAGTTCCCATCCAATAGCAGAATTTCGCCCTCAGGAGAAATGACCTTCGACTCCTCGACGTTTGCAACACCGGGGAAAATCGCCGGTAGGTGCTTGAACCCCCAGTCATGCAGGGGCGACCCGACCATCTCCAGTAGCTTCTCATCACCGACGAAAAACAGCCGAGGGAAGCGCCGCCGCTGCGTCTCGAGGAATCCAGAAAGCCCCCGATTGAGTGCTGTGAATTGGTTCACCAACCGCGAGAGGTTCGTTACGAGCCGGGGCGCTGCCGCGAATTCCAAGGGCGGCTTCTGATTCGCAGACTCGAAGAGCTGTATGAACTCCTCGTGGACGCCTTGGAACCGGCGCGCCTCTCCGGGGAGCACGGACGCAACCGATTTATTCGTGAGAACGCCTCTCAAGTAAATATCCTGCTGCTGCACTTCAGCCAGAAGATCCAGTGCCTGCTTGGCCAGCAATAGTCGGTTTTTCCAGTCTTCCACAACCGTTTTGACGGCATAATAGTGCGGCGAGCCAGCCATAGCGCCGAAGGCGGCAAGGTGGTCACTCACAAGAGGCAGAATCGAGCCGAGGTTACGAATGGCATGATCGCTGCCGTCTAGCACGAGTGCGCTCCACTTCTCCTTGATCCCATCGATATACTTCAGGAGCTGATGCTCACCCTCGGCCGTTTCGACGACCTCGCTAACACCCGTAGGAATGTGCAACCAGATGTCGCTCAGTTTAGGATTCTGCGGGCAATTTGGTACGAGTTGCCGCAGATGGTGCAGCTGAATAGCGTCCGAGGATTTCAAAATGAGTAGCCTTGGCAGTGCTTCCGATAGTGCTGAGGCACGGTCATTTAGTCTCGCGAACGCCGGCATCTGCAGGGCCTGCTCGGGAATTTCTTCACTGAGATACGTTTTGAAAGCTGCAAATGCTTGAGAGATTTCTTCACCAGTGATGCCGAAAAAGGCGTGGTTGACAACGGTTTCCAGGAGCTTCCAGCCCTTGCGGATTTCGGTCCAGCCGAAAAATAGAACCTCCAGTTCTGAACGCCAAGAGGAGGTTTTTCCAACAAGACTTGTGAGAGTGCGCGGCACGTCGCACTGCAAACTTTCGTACGCGTGAGAAAGGCTCTCTAGTTTGTCCGAAACGGTAGTCACCTTCGTAGACATCGAAGTGAGAGCATTGAGCGCAGCTTCCGGATCGACGCTCGATTGCAAGGGCTTGTTATCGCGCCACTCCTGCGCGAGTCGGTCGGTTTCACCAACAAGAGAGGCTGTGCGCGACTCGAGTTCTTTCAATACGTTCGGCCGCGCACGCTCTAGATCGGCTTGACGGCGCGCGAGCAACGCATCGAGGCTGCCCAATTCAGTCTGCAGCACATCCGAGCTCACCCACCGCTGCGGCAAAAGCTGTCGCGTGTTGACAAACCGATTACAAGTGACGATCGATGGCAGCCAATGGTTCAGGGCGGCTTGTCCTGCAATCGCATCGGAAATCGCCTTCAAGCCGTTCAGAAGCCCGTGCAGATCAAGCCGGGATTGCTCGAGCACGCGGCGCGCCTCGCGGCTATTGTCAAGAAGCCGCGTCGATCTATCAAAGACGTCGGCCACGAGATGCTCCACAAGGAAATCCTGCCAAGACTCGACTCTCTCGGCGATCTCGGCTGCCACTTCACGGTCGTGCGCGACCACTAATAGTTGCGAGGTCGGTCGCGGTAGCTGCAGCTCACTTACAGTCTCGATCCACAGGTCGAAGCTGTCTTGAGCTCGCAGCTGGGCCAGAACTTCGGATTTGCGCACCTGGTAAAGCACACTAAATGAAAGCCAGTATTGAGCGACCTTTTCCGCCTCGGCAAACGCCGCCTCAATACGCTGCATGGCCACAATGTAGGCCCTTTCCAGATTGGCTGGAACCTCGTCGACCGCCATTTGGACGGGCCTCACGACCTCATTCAGCGCCTCGAACCACCGCGTTTGTAGCACCGGTAACGGCGGATTCAAACAGACCGCTTGCTCACGGATCTCTATACGGGTGTGTTGAGAGGGCGGTGTCCACTTAACCAGCCTTTGAGCCACTTGGCCCGCGAGTAAAATACGCAAGTCCCGGTCCACGGCCGACGCATAGTTCGGTGAGAAGACATTCGCCGCAAGCTCGCTAATTTGGGACGTGTCGATTTCGTCTACGAGCATGAGATCCTCGATCGCAGAGTCTGTCTCGGCGACGCGCGCCACCGCCATTTCGAGCACGGTCACTGCGTGCTCAAAGCTCCTCACAAAGACCGACAAATCCTGCTGCTGCCAGGTTATGCAGTTCAGGCCTCTTAGAACATACTCGACTGCCGTTTGCGACAGCTTCGCTACTTCCTGCACGCACTGAATGCGCGGCCGGCTCAGGAGCGTGCTCTTGATAGACCCGAGGGTCACTACACAGTCCACTAACCGCGATTGCGCGACGCTGGTGTCAATTAGTGTCTCGACGCGAGCCATGAACTGGGCATCGAAACGGATACCGAGCGCCCTTAAGTCGCGGAGCACTTCCTCGAAGTTCCCGTCGCCCGTGCTACCCGTCACCACGATCTCGTGGTCGACGACCGCGAGCACGGGGCCCGTCACATCGACCTCGTCGACGCTCTGTTTCCACGCATCTACATCGCCCTGCACGTCGAGGGTGTGCTCTAGCTGGTCACAGACCTCACCTATATGCGCGGCCTCGACATGTTCGCGCCAGTCCTCGCCAATAACCACAAGCAACCGGTTGCGGATATCAGCAAGGCGCAGCTGCAGCTGCAGCTTGCGAATTATGCGCGGTAGAGTCGATGCCGGCAAACTATGGGTAGCTCTTTCTGTTCGAAGCAAGGTGACCCGCGTGGACTCGAGCAACGCGTTCTGGAATTTGTGCGTGACGGCGCGCACTTGGGGCCGCGCCAAAACGTGGCGGTTCTTCACAAACACGGCCAGCACGTCGTCGTCGTCGCTCACGGCGTCGAGCTCGGTTTTAAGCTGGTTCGCAACGCGCGTCTCAATCTCTGTGGCCTGGCGCGCGTAGTCCAGCTCGACTTCGCGCCATTCTTGCACGCTTAGGGAGAGCAAGTCCGGTCTCTCTATGAGGTTTGTGAAAACAGCGTCCAATGACGCCGAGGGCCACAAATCCACAAGCTCTGCGTGCTTCGCAGCCAGTGTTCCTAGAGCCCTCGCGCGCGTCAGCAATTGCGAGTGGGATTCGCGCAGTTTCACAGGCATAAACCGCTCGCCGCGTTTCAAAATCATTCCGCGTACAGCAGCGGTGAACTCGCGCGTGCACAGGTCCCACTCGTCGCACGCCTGATCGACGCTCGCACATAGCTCAATTAGTTTACCTGGTTTGTCATGGACCTCCGCGATTTCCTCGAGCTGCTTGTTCACTATGCGGTGCAGTGCATTCGCAAAGTCGCAGCCCAACAGCTCAGCGAGCACGATGCTACGACTGGAAGGAAATCCACTCGCCCGCAGCCGGCGCGTTAGGAGAACAAACACTTCGGTGAGTGCTGCCGTGAGCTGATCTATTTGTGGGCTGGCAATCAGCTGGCCAATAGCGAGGTCGCGAAATAGGCTCTGGTATCCTTGCACGCGCGCCACTGCATCGGTGAGGCCCGTATCTGTGGCGAAGTTCCGCGTCGCATGGAAGCGGCGGTACGATTCGAGGGTCTGCCACACGTCGTGCACGAGCGGCGACTCAAGCTGCCTTTCGACGCCGCGAAGAGCCTCGTCTAGCGAGGTCCAGAACCCGATCTCGCTGCTGGCCGTCGATTCGCCGCTCACGTCGGGGCCATCCTCACTTGCTCGGGCTAGAGCGCTGACTTGCAGCTTCCATTGATTGACGACGGACTGGAGCTCGTTCAGCGCACTCACATCCCCCGATTTGGCCTTGGGCAGCGCTTCGCGCGCGGTTTCGGCTAGCGCGCTGTGCTCGAGATCGACGTACGCCACTTGCGCATTTCTGGCCAGATTCTCGAGGGCTCTCTCAGCCTCTACAAGTTTGTGCCTCAGGGGCGAGCCGCTCGCCACGCAATCGAAAAGCGGCAGCACGAATTTCGCGACCAATGCCTGCAGGGCCGTGCATACGCTATTCGCGGGCATTGCGACTACAATGACGTGATTTTCCCATGGATCGGGCAATTTGCCTCGCGGCTTGACTATACACAGGACTCTCAACGCGCCGTCGCGTGGAGGTGGCCCAATAACAAGACCGTCTGGGTCTTCAACAACAAATAGGGAACCGGAGTCGCTGCTTTCAACGAATTGCTGCACATCGTTGTCGACATCCTTGGGCCATTCGTGGGCTCCAGTCGTACGGAATCCATGGGCTTCGGCCAGGCGGATCAAAGGCGCGTCCATCGACCCTTCCATGTAACCTAATCTCGGCCGCGTCGCCCGCACCAAGTGTAAATTCTCGTTAACACAGGCATCATTCATTGTAGAACTTTCCTTTTCGACGCGCTTTTGATCTAAGCTTCAAGATCTGAGTTTTCCCCCTCGTGCGGTTTCAACCCCTTCGACTTATTGCGGTTAAGTTTCTATATTTCCTCTAATAAATACGTCATGCAAGAATGGCTTGCCGCTCTTCTGCAGCCTCCAGCTCTTCGGCTTCCACGTTCTCCCCAGCGTTGACCGCGTGCTTCGCCTCCGACTGGGATGCTTTGGCGTGCGAGGCCTCGCGTGAGAGCGGCTTATTCGGAGCCTCAGGCAGCTCCGAAGCCACAGACCCCGCACGCTCCTTCTCGAGTGGCTTTTTCCCGACGATCTGCGCCTCGATCCTCGCGAGCTCCTCCTCGACTTCGAGCTCGTCGCTGTTCGTGACATGCTCGTTGAGCAGCTGCTCAACCTCTTCTTGGTAGGCAATTCCCGCAGCGCTATCATCCATGATTCTCTCGACCTTTTCCAAGGACATTTCGGCGTTGATCTGCTTGAGAACCGCCGCGCCTTGCTCGAGACCAAATACTACGTCCTTTTGCACCTGTGCGAACTCAATCGACGAAACAAGTTCTTCCAAAGACGCCAGCTGCTGATCTGTGCGGCTCAAGAGCTGGCTCTGAAACTTCTCGCGGCGAAGAAACAGCAAAGCGCGCTGCCGATCGCCCTTAGCAAGACACTCTTTGGCGAGCGCGTGCTCGCGCGCCAGAACGCCACCAATACGTTTCTGGTACTGCTTGATCTTGTCGCGCTGGATCTTCAAGTCTAGGATCGCCCGGTCTTTGCTGGTCACCTTAGGACCAGCGAACCACGACCAGAGACCCATTTAAGATGACTAAAGTAAAGCGGACAGCAATTCCATGGTGTCAATTATGTGTGTGGCGAAGGATCGCTGCGTCCGGAAAAACAATGCTTCGATATTTTTAAATCAGGTCAATAAGCAGACTAAACTGTGTTTAAAACTAGGACGTCTGTGTTCGACGCGCTCGCTTATCGTAGTGGCTGCAGCGCCCTTGCCCTCTATAGATTGCCTTATTTTTAAAGGTTTTCTGTTAGTCTAGATGTCAATCAATTGCGCAGCTACGAGGCATAAGTTGTTTGCCAGAGCCTTGCGAGCTTCATAATTGGCAAGCCATTCCGTGAGCTACGACTATATTCGACCCCTTGCCCACAGATAATTTTCAGCGATTCTGAGAATCAGCTACTCAAAACGCATCTCTGACTCAATCGTGGTGATCGGGCCATATTCTTGTTATGAATAGGACTGAACGCAGTATCGAAGAGATTCTTCGCGCGTATATCGACGAGGAGGGGTGTGAGCCACGAAAAGTCGACACCAGTGATGCCATTGAGCTCGTACAAAGCCTCGATGTGCGGCTGCGCAGGCTGAAACGTGCTCCATTAGAGAGTGTGATTCGCACTGTTCTGACGCGACTGCAAGCGGAGGCCAGAGAGGTCGATGTGAATCCTGTAGAGCTGAACAGAATGAATGAGAGCGTGATCGGCCTCTGGAAGTTAGACAAGAACGAGAAGAACCAGAACGACAATGACGAGAAGGAGAGCGACAATGCCAGCAAAAATGCTGAGAAACCGGAGAAGAAACGGCGAAAAAAGGAAAAGAAGGAGAAACCGGCCGACGACGAGCCCGACCACAAGCCGAACACTTCTGTGAAGCTTTCGGACTTGGGCGGTATAGACAGCATCATTTCGCAAATCCTCGAGCTTCTGGCGATGCCGATGTCGCATCCCGAGATATTCATGCAGCTCGGCAGCGACATTCCGCGCGGCATTCTTCTACACGGCCCGCCCGGGTGCGGCAAAACAATGATTGCAAACGCACTGGCCAACGAGCTCGGCTGTGCCTTTTTGAGCATCAGCGCACCTGCCGTTGTCTCGGGCATGAGCGGCGAGAGCGAGAAGAAGTTGAGAGAGCTGTTCGCCGAGGCAAAAAATATCGCGCCGTGCCTCATCTTCATCGACGAAATCGACGCGATTACACCGAAGCGCGAGACTGCCCAGCGCGAGATGGAGCGCAGAATAGTGGCGCAGTTGTTGACGTGCATGGACGACGTCAGTTTAGAGAAGACGGGCGGCCGGCCGATCATGATTATTGGCGCGACGAACCGGCCCGATAGCATCGATCCTGCGCTACGACGGGGCGGGCGGTTCGACCACGAAATCGCGATGACAGTACCGGACCAGCTCGCAAGACAGAAGATTCTCGAGACGCTCTCGCGAAAACTGAAGATCGACGGCAGTATGGACTTCGAGGCGCTCGCCAAAATGACTCCGGGGTACGTTGGTGCTGATTTGAATGCACTGGTAGCGGCGGCTGGCGTCGAGGCGATCAAGCGGATTTTCAAGAACCTAGCCGAAGACGACTTCATGGTTGGCGACGAAGTTAAGATTGAAGACGGCGAAGTGGCTCTTCAAAGAATTGAGGAAGTGCGAGCATCGCCTGCGTCGGTCATTCGCCAGTTCCTTGACCGGCACCCGGAGCCATTGACTGCTGAAGAGCTCGAGCCCTTGAGCATCACATTTGCGGACTTTGAGGCGGCGCTGCCGCAGGTCCAGCCGAGCTCGAAACGTGAGGGCTTTGCGACGGTTCCGGATACCACTTGGCTCGATGTCGGTGCAATGAAGCCCATTCGTGAAGAACTCGAGTATGCGATTGTGGCACCAATTCAGCGGCCTGACCTGTACGCAGAGGCCGGAATCACTGCACCGTCGGGTGTGCTGCTATGGGGCCCTCCGGGCTGCGGCAAGACCTTGCTTGCAAAGGCGGTTGCGAACGAGTCTAGAGCGAACTTCATCAGCGTTCGCGGGCCCGAATTACTCAATAAATATGTCGGCGAGAGTGAGCGCGCTGTGCGGCAGGTATTTGTGCGCGCGCGCGCTTCGGCACCGTGTATAATATTCTTTGACGAGCTCGATGCGCTCGTCCCGAAGCGCGACGACGCGCAGTCTGAGGCGTCGAGCCGCGTAGTAAACACTCTGCTCACCGAGCTGGATGGAACCGGAGACCGCCAGGGCGTCTACGTTGTGGCGGCTACGAACCGGCCAGACATGATCGACCAGGCAATGCTGAGGCCAGGACGACTCGACAAGCAACTGTTTGTCGAGCTTCCTACGGGCGACGAGCGGGCAGATATTCTGATGACAGTATGTCGAAAAAGTCGTACTCCTCTCGATGGATTCGTGGACTTGGCTGCAGTGGCGCACGACGAACGGTGCCGTAATTTCAGCGGCGCCGACCTTGCGTCGCTTGCTCGAGAGGCAGCCACTCTCGCGCTCAAGCGGACGTTCAAATCGGGTCAGTCGGTCAAGGTTTCGCTGCTCGATTTCGAGGCGGCGTTCGCTAAAGTGCGTCCGAGCGTCACAGACTCAGAGCGCATCAAATACGAAGCTATGAAGGAGTCATTGGCTAGCTAATCTGATACGACTGAATTGTCGGTCTATGTAATTTTTAATCAAGAAATTCCTCCTATGTGTGTATCAAGGAGCAAAATATTTAGCAGTGTTCCATCTAGCAGTGTTCCCAAATATATGTCCTAAAAGTCGCACTCGGCCCTGAAAATTGAATCCCTGAAACCCATCTTAGTTCTACAGACCTCTCCAGTTGAGCTGATTCCAATTGTACAGGGCTCCGAATCCATGCTGAAGCGGACAATTCCTTACATTACGAAGGGCAAGTGGACGCTGCCCGACCTTGTCTCGTCTAAACCTGCTGGCGCCTTGCCAGTCAATGTCCCGAAGCAGTGGCGGGCAAGTAGGCTGCCGCAATGGAAGAAGCAGATGTTTGCATTAAAGGAGAAATTCCCAGAAGGCTGGGATCCGAAGAAAAAGCTTTCTAGAGACCATATGGCCGAACTGCGCGAGATTAAGACGGCGCGCCCGGATATAACGAACGACGAGCTCAGTAGTCTGTTTAAAGTGAGTCCCGAAGCAATTCGTCGCATTTTGAAGAGCCGCTGGCGGCCGAATGCTGACAAGAGCAAGCAATTGAATGAGAGGTGGATTCGGCGAGGCCAAAGGCTCGGAGCGAAGCAAATTCGGCAGGGCGCGGCCAAACCTCGCGTGTCCGGCGCCGCTGCGACAAAGCGGCTGCGGGACCCGGGACAGAACATCTTTTAGCCATGAACTTTATTGGACGCAGATAATGCTAAAACGGATATATATACAAACACATACTATGAGAGACGAACATGTGTGATCAAACCGACGTCGTCAAAGAGGCATTGAGCATTGTTTGTTCTTGTCAGTGCCGATCTGAGTTCTTCCTGGTTGATTCCACTGCGCAACCTCACGGTCGCTGCATGCAAGAGTGCTGGGTATCGCACAAACCCGTCGACACCTTCGTGTCGAATGGTTTCGTAGCCCCGGCGGACGGCCTCTAGAATCTCTGGTCTGGCGCCAATTTCGAGGTACCCCAGGGAGAGCCGGCGTCAGGTTTTGTGTTGTCAAATGGCGAACGTCTAGCCGCGCGCCCGGGTTGCCAAATGCTGGTTGGATGCAAGGACGGCTGCGGCGCGTTGAACAGCTTCGAGCTCGTCGCAAGACCCTGCGAAACACCCTGAGAGAGCGCAGGCGCTGAGCCAGGCGCCAGGCTAGTAGCCAAAGAAGACGCTGGACCAGATAAAAAGTTGTGTGCTGCATTGGGTGTAAGTCCAGGTGCTGCATTGGGTGCGAACCCAGGCGCTTGAGTTGGGGCGAATCCAGGCGCTGATGTCGGGGCGAATCCAGGCGCTGCGAACCCGGGCGCTGAAGTTGGTGCGATCCCAGGTGCTGATGTGGGTGCAAATGCAGTAGCCGAACCCGCCAAAAATCCAAGAGGAAGGTTCGGTGGACTCGTGTGCCCCACGTTCGCCAATCCCTGGAATCCTGGCTGGATTGCAAAACCTGGCGGAGGCCCTGAAGCGAATCTCGATGGGCTCTGGTGCGAGTTTGGTGACGGGTTCAACTGGTTCTGGAAAGAAGTTCCGGATATCGGTAGGTTTGACTGCTGGCCATGAGCTCTGGGACTCGGCGTGAGCCCCGGGCTTGTCGTGAGGCTCAGGCTCTGCAGGGCTCGCGGGCTGTGTGCGACAGTTTGAAGCTGGGAGGAGTACCGGTCTAAGTTCGAGCTGAGTCCGTCTAGATCGGGTAGGTGTGTCGCATATGAAAGCTCCTGCTGAATATCCCTCAACCCGTTCTCCGCCGCGTCCTCGGACCTCACGTCGGTCCGGTTCTTTGCCTCTGCCTCCTTTAAAGCGCGCTCTTTGTTCAGCTCTTTCTTCTTTTCTCTCTCATCCTTCTCGGCCTTCAGCTTCTCGGCCTTCACTTTCTCGGCCTTCTCCTTCTCGGCCTTCTCCTTCTCGGCCTTCACTTTCTCGGCCCTCTCCTTCTCGGCCTTCACTTTCTCGGCCTTCTCCTTCTCGGCCTTCTCCTTCTCGGCATTCTCCTTCTCGGCCTTCTCCTTCTCGGCCTTCTCCGACTTGCCCAATTCGAGTTGCGCTAAGCGCGCCTCGATTTTGCGCTTCCGCTCCTCTTCCTTCTGGCGCTCCATCTCAAGCTGTTGCTGCCGCCGCGCTTCTTCTTTCTGCCGCCGCTCCTCGAGCTTGCGCGCCTCTTCTTGCTGCCGTTTCTCCTCTTCTTCCTGGCGCTGCTGCCTCGCAAGAAGCTTCTTAGTCTTCTTCTTTTCTTTCTCGCGCGCGCGGCGCTCGACCTCTGAACGCACGCGCTCTTCCTCGGCCTCGAGCTCTAGAATGAGCTCTTGCTGTTTGCTACGCACGACGTGCGCATTGTAGACATAAAGGAAACGCGATAGTATGGAGCGCGCGTGTGTCTCGGACACCACTAGCACAAGGTAGAGCTGCATGAGGTCGTCGTCGCCGAGCAGGTAGCGAATCGCCTCGTGCCGCGCCGATACCGAGAAGCATTCGCCATCTTCACCAGTTGCATCGTCAGCTCCGTGTAAATCCATGTCTTCGACCTTGCTACGCAGAGCCTCTAGCAACTGCAAGCTGTGTACCATTAAAGGATTCGGGCCGTCATAGTCGCAAATCAAGTTGCTCGAGCTGTCATCGCTAGCCTCGCCATCGGAGACGGCGTCACTCTGGAAATCGAAATCCGTGCCGCCATTTTCGGCGGGCAGATTCTCAGGCACCGTCAGCTCAATCGCTTCGTCGTCGCCCTCAAGCTCAATCTCGACCGCGAGCCTCTCGCAGAGTTTGGCCTCAGCATCCCAATCGTCTCTAATCTGACTGGCATTCTCGTCGCCATGGACCGGCTCGGCACTGGCTAGCTCAGCAATCCGCTCGACACTGGCCTGCTCGGCCTCCTGCATCTGTTCGTAGTACTCAATGGCTCTGTTCTGGGCCTGGGGCGCGGGTGCGGCATCGTTCGGCCCGGATCTGGGGCCCGCTTGGCCCATGAGCTTCACAAAGCTCTCGGCGATGTTCCTAATGACTGCGCCGCCCTCAGGACTCGCGACCATCTCCCACATGGCCTCGTCAATGGCCTTGGCTTCCTCTGGTGGTAGCCAGGGCTGCAGCTCGGCGATCGATGTCGGCCGCAGGCTCGGGTCTCTGTCTCGCCGCAGGCCCGCGGCTCTGCCTTGCCGCTCGAGATCCACGATTTTCAAAGAGATATCGAGAATGTCCTGTGGCGTGGGATTCCGCTGCGTTCTCCGCGATTGTTGTGCAAGTGCTTCAGCTGATTCAAGTGCTTTAGCTGATCCAACAGGTGATTCAATTGCTGGTTCGAGTTGTTGACCTGGCAAGCCTTCCAATTGCAATGCGGATTCCAATAGGAATTTCGGTGCGGACTCTACTACGAATTTCAGTAGCGCACTAGAGGACTGTGTTGTCTCAGGCAGCGGCTCTGGAGAAGCATGCTTTCGACTTTCCGCGAACTCGCTCTGTACTCTATCGAGATAGAGCACAATAAAGTTCCTTGTTGTCGGGCACCCTTCTAAATACGAGCAAATTTCGGCGCCGTCGAAGTCCACAAACTTCTTTACTGTCGCGTCGACCATATTCGTCCGGTTCTTCTCGATAAACCGCTCTATCTTTTTCTCGACGGCGGGCCGCGCGTGCGTGCACATCTCGCAGTCGTCGCAGAGATAGCATCGGCTGCTCAGCTGCTTAGAGAGCTCCTCAAAATCGAGCCTCAGGACTTGCTCGCGCTTATCCCGCGGGAGGTTTTCCCAGAAGTCGTACAGGCGGTCGCGCTCCCTACTCAGCAGGTCATTATACTTCTCGATATCGGCTACACCACCTGGAAGGCAAGAGACATCGCGCTGCTCCTGAGACTGGGTAAACTGAGTGTGGGCGGATTTCTCTGTGGGAAGTGGCGCATTTTCGGCTGCTTTTGCTCGCACAAAGGGCCACACTGCGAGAGCACGCTCCTCGTCGAGATCTTCTTGGGCAATGAGCGACTTTGTGTGGGCGATCAGTTGGCTTACTGACCTAAGAGCCTCCTCTGGGTCCTCACGGGGCTTTTCTTGGCCGTTCTCAGGCGCGATGGCGTCCCCCGACTCGGCAGCTGCGCCGCGCTTCCTTCGCGACTTTTTCTTCACCCGGCGTGACCGCGACGTATCTTCTGGGGCCGCCTGCATCTGGAAGTCGATGTCGCGGCCCAAGACGTACTCGCCACTGGCCATTCTGGGGGAGCTCGGCTGCTGGTCGTTGAAATATTATTTGAGCCCTAGCACCTGTCCGAGCGATAAGTGCCGGCAGATGCAGCCGCTGATCTTTCGGCAGTGTGTATCGAAGGCAAACCACAATTTCGAAGAATGGATTATAGGTGGATTTGACGCGAGGTGCTGGCGGTACGGAAGATCGCGCTTTGGCGTTAAACACGCAGCTCGCGAACGGCTATGGCGATAGGGAATCTACAGAAAACATCACATATTTCGCAGCAATTCAAAAGGTACTGACTTTTACAGTTTAGGTAGTCTCGCTAAGGCTGGTCCTCATCGATATAGGGGTCTGACCGCATGCAAACTGGAAGGATCTGACTTTGGATTGTGCGACTTGAATAGGTTTCGTAGCCCGCAACTCCGGAATGCTCGAGGAGACACCGTCTAGATTTCATGAAAGCGGTTATTTAACAATACGTATTATTACTCTACTGGCCTTAGTTATTATGTAGCAGATGATTTGCAGGAGTTTCTGGAAATTTTCAGAGCCCGAGTTAAAGCGGCCCTGTTCGGCGGTAGTTCGAAGACAAACCCCGGGCATCCCGTCACAGCACCGCCAACGCTTCTCCGCAAATCCTCTGAGCCCAATTTTTCGCAGAAGCCTTCGACGGCGAGCGTCCTGCACGCCGTGCTTTGTTTATTTTGCAGGCCGCAGTTAGTCATCCGCAATCAAGCGTGAGCCATGGACGACTACGAGTATCTCCAGGACGGGTTCAACGCGCGCACGTTGCGCAAGGACCAGTTGCGCAACATATTGCTCACGCATGATGTTCCATACTCGAACGATATGCTGAAACCGGCGCTGTTGAATCTCTTCCAATCGGAGATCGTGCCGCGGCGGGCCGAGCTGCGTGCTCAGTTCCTCGAGCCGCAGGCGTCGGACGCAAACATCTCGGACGCAACGCCGCCGCATGCCTCGGAGCCCTCTTTACGCGTCCCACCTCAAAGGAGCCCGACGCGCGCGGCCGCAGCCTCGTCGGCGGCAGATTCGCGCCGCGCACGCAGCACTGCACGCGTCGCAAGCCCGCTGCGGAACTCGACGCGCCGCTCGCCATCACCGCGACGCGAGCTGAGCCCTGGTCGCGCGCAGCCGCGTCGCACAGCGAGCAAGGGAAAGGCCGAGGTCCTCGATCTCAGCAAGGGCCCCGTGCTCAAGCCAGAGCTCAAGCCGGAGACGAAACCGGAGCCTGAGGGCAGTGAGGATGTTAATGACACCGCGAAGGCCGACCAGGTTGTAGACGCTGAGCCTGCGGCGATCGAGGAGCCGCGGTCGCCGCGGTCGCCAAGGCGGCGGCGCGTGACACGCAAGGTCGAGATCCCGCGCGAGGAGCACGTCGACGTGCCCGCGCCGCGCGGGCCCGTGCAGCTGCACTCGCGGAAGCGCACGGCGGACGACAGCTTCACGACGGACAACGTGTTCCAGAAGAGGACGAAGAAGCTGAAGTTCGCCGAGGATGTGCAGGTCTTGAACCAGAAAACGCCGCAAGACGCCGTGGCCCCGGAGCCGCAAGAGCCTCCGGAGGAGAACTGGCTGCGCAGCGCGCCCGTGAACACGCGAGAAACCTCGCGGTTCGGCGTCGACCTCGGCTTCGACCGCGAGGCGCCGCGCCGCGACCTCTCAGAAGAGCCACCGCTCGCAACTCTGCCGCGCATTCCCGCGAGTGCGCCGGCGAGTGCGAGCTCGCGCGCAAGCGCGCCTCCAAACGCGCCGCGCAGCGCGCCTCTAAACGTGCCGGCAAACGCGCCGCGGCGCAGACTCGACTTCCCTGGCGCCGACGAGCGGCAGCCCTCGCGCGGGTTCATGCCAAGCCTCCCGCTTCTGCGCTCGGCGCATTTGCGCGAGCCGTCGGACCGTGAGTCAAGCCCGGACTCGTCCATGATTCACGACACCGAGGAGGAGGCGGCGCACGGGCTCCATAGAGTGATGAGCAGTCTGTACAACGCGTACCCGCGCGCGAGCGTTCCTGAAGCGCAATCTCCTGGCGTGGATTCCCCCGAGGCCGCGGACGGACCGGCCGCGAACTCGGACGCGCCTGTGCCCGCAGCCGCGCGCAGATTCGCGCTGCCAAGGGTGCCACGACTCGCGCTGCCAAGGGTGCCACGGCTCGCGCTGCCGTATGTCGTGCTGCCGTATGTCGCGCTGCCGCGGCTGCCGTCGTTCAAGAAAGTCATCACAACCGTAGCCACGATTCTCGTCGGCGCGTTTCTCGTGCTGCTCAGCCTCTCCGTCGGCGCGCTTGGCGCATGGTACCGCGACGCGTACGCGCTGCAGCAGTACTGCCCAAGAGAAGTGCCGCACGAGTACCCGGTATGGGCGTACTTCGACACGGGCTTTGCCCCCATCTCGAGTGTGCAGGCGAGCGTGCGCGACGTGCTGGACGAGCTCTGGCCGTCGTGCAAAGCGTGTCCCGAGCACGCGCACTGCTTCGGCCCGAACGTCGTGTGCGACAACGGGTACCTGCCGCTCGACCGCTGGATCTCGTTGCTGCGGATTGCCGACGTGCCGCCGAACTGTGTGCCGGATTGGGAGGCGCAGCGCAAGCGGGACGCGCTCAGCGAGCGGTCAGTAGAGCTTCTGCGCTCGCGCCGCGCCGAGGTGCTGTGCGAGGCCGAGTCGCTTGACGGCCTCGACGGCGGCGTCAGCAGCAGCACCGTCGGCAGCGCCGCGCAGGACGAATCACTTCGCGTGGCGATGCCGAGCACGCAGCTGCGCCGCAAGGTATACGACGCGAAGTCGCCGCTGCTCTCGGACTCCGAGTTCGACCGGCTCTGGGAGGACGCCGTAACAGTCCTCCCGAGTAAGTATCCCGACGTGCATGTTATGAGCAGTTCTATTTTTGTTGAGCAGACGCTAACCGAGCAGAATGGTGACGATGCCGACAAAGATCGCGCTTCCTCCTTTGCCGAAGTCGAAGAAGTCTTCTTCTTCTCGACGTCGGACGCGAAGATGAGCCTCTCCTGCCGCTGGCGCCGGTCTTTCGCGCAGTGGCTCGCCGCAAGGCAGCAGCGGCTCGCCGCATGGCTCGCCGCAGGGCAGCAGTGGCTCGCCGTATGGCTGGCTGCGCGGCGCGCCGCCGCACTGCGCGCGGCGCGCCGTGCGCTCGCCGCCGTGTACGCGTGGTCCGGCGCGCACCGCGCGCTCGTGCTGAAGAGCGGCGCGCTGCTTGCCTCGACGGCAGCGGCGTACATCTACGTGCAGCGAAAGCTCGCGAAACGCAGCCGGCAGCAGCTGCTCGTCAGCCAATTCGTAGCGAGGGTCCGCGACCAGCACGAGCTCAGTAAGAAGACCGGAGACACGAACTACGTGCTGACCTCGGAGCTGCGAGGCGGCTTGCCGCGCGCTGAGTGGCAGCGCATTCAAACCGCAGTCGAGGCGAACGGACAGGTGCGTGCGCGGCAAATAGAGGTGAACGGCGAGATAGTGAGGATATGGGAGCTGGCTTAATCTTTATAACAGTAATTTAATATGGATACCACGCATCAAGCACGCGGATCACCATGGATGCAACTGCTACAAAGGCGGGCTTCTCCGCCGCTGCTCGTCGCTAAGTTTTTCTACAATGTCACACAAGTAAGGTGTATACTGTCTATTTTTAATCGCCCGAGCCGAGGAGCCTACTCGCTCTTCTCCGTCGCAGCCTTGAGCGAGCCGACCTGCTCGTTGAGCTCGCGCAAGGAAGTGCGCAGCGTGATGACGTCCGCGAGGATCGCCTGCTGCTGGGCCGTGTACTCATCGAGGAGATAGTAGTATGCCGCAGCGCCCGTCACCGTGACCCCAAAAAGGAAGCCCGTGAAGCCGCCGCGAAGCGCGCCGACGCGGCGCGGCGAAGCAGCTTGTCTCAGAAGACTGGTCGCGTGCATTATTTGTGAGGTCAGGGTGGATCAGCCAATGCGGATGCAGCGTCGGCGCGCAGCAGCGTTGTCCACGGATCGGGTTGTTTGCGCATACTTGAATGCGGATTTTAAGAGCTGCGGTCGAGTACTGCAACTCACTGCTGGCCACTGTCGTGTACTGCTGGCCACTGTCGTGTGTTGCAGCTACTGTCGTGTGTTGCATGCCGCTGCTGCACATCCTACTGAACTACTTTGTGTATCGTAATATCAAATACTTAAATTCAAGTGTGTCTCCTAAATCAGAAGTGCATACGTGTCAACGTGCTCTGGTTACAGCAGGCCCGCGAGCTCGCCCTTGCGCTGCAGGGCCTCGAGATCCGACGAGCCGCCGATGTGCTTGCCCTTGATGAAGATGTTCGGCACGGTGCGCTGGCCCGTGACGGACTGCAGGTAGTCCTGGATCGACGCGCCGTCGCTGAGCTCATCGAGCTCGATGACGTCGGCGTTCTCGCCAAGACTCTTCAGGATATCCTTGGCCTTTTTGCAGTACGGGCAGTACGTCTTGGACGCGACAAAAACCTTGTCGTTCTTGATCTTCAGGTCGATTTCCTGCTTGCGCTCGTTCGACAATGGCATGGTAGGTGGAAAGAAGAAGTTGGCGATTGCTTGGAACATGGCAATGTGGGCGACCTCAGTGGTTAGGTCTCTTTCGACCGTGGGCCGGGCCATCCATCGAACCGCCATCGAACAGCATGGATCGAACTTCCGTATCGAACTATCAATGATCGATATGGATCGAACTATCAAGGATCGAACTATCAAGGATCGAACTATCAATGATCAATATGGATCGATCTATCAAGGATCGACATGGATCGATATAAGCTTTCGTGGCTGCTGAAATGGGTAGTCTAGTAACTTACAAAGATCAACTACAGTATGCTAGTTCAGCCAGCTGCTCATATATAGATTAGGATGCATATTAAGAGAGCAGCTTGTCGACGGCCCATTCGACGGATAGCGTCCGCAGGTCGGTGTACTGCTGCCCGACGCCGACAAACAGCACAGGGACGCCCGTCGCGTACGTGACGTTCACGAGGGCGCCGAGCATCTCGCCGACGGTGTCGCACTTCGAGATGAGGAAGAAGTCGAGATGCCGCCCGCGGCCGAACGCAGCGTCGAAGTTGCGCGCCTGCTCGACGCTGTCTGTGCCGACGAGCGCCTCGCCGACCATGATGATTTTGTCCGGGTTCGCGAGTGAGCCGAACTTCTCGAGGCTCGACATCAGCCGGTCGTCGTTGTGCCGCCGGCCGGCCGTGTCGATGAGCACGACGTCGAAGTCGTGGCGCGTGCCGTACTCAACGGCGTGCTTCGCAATGACGGCCGCGTCCTTGCCGTATCCCTGGTCGAACAGCTCGATCTCGCCGTTCGACTTCAGCTGGTTCAAGCGCTGCACATGCACCTTCAGCTGCTCGACGGCGCCGCTGCGGAAGGTGTCGCACGCGGCAACGAGCACCTTGAAGTCGTTCTGCAGAAACCAGAACGCGAGCTTGCCAAGGTTCGTGCTCTTGCCGACGCCGTTCACGCCAACAACGCTGATGACGTACGGCCGCCGGCTTCCGTTCGCGGGCTTGCGGTGCACGCTGTTGATCTGCGCAAGCAGATCCGTTGACGTCGACGGCGTCAGGATCCGCGCGAGCACGCGCTTCAGGCTCGCGCGCACCGTCGCCTGCACACTCGTCCAGCTGCGCGTGGACGTGCCAACGAGGTCCTGCTTGACGCTGTCACAGAGCTCGTGCGCCACGTCCTTCGCCACATTCTTCATGACGAGGTGGTCCTCCATGGCCTGGAGCGCGCTGTCCAAGTCGGCGTCAGTCAGCCGCTTACCGCCAATAAACTTCTTCAAAAACCCAAACTGCTCTGTAGTCTCGGATTTCTCGTCGTCGAGAATGTCGCTCAGCTCGGAGTCAAGTTCTTTAACAACAAAGCCCTGCTTCGACTGCCGGCCCAGATCCTGCGCGTCGAGCTTAGCCGCGGGCACGTTCTGGGACTCGTCATTCGGGTTCGAGTAATCGAGAACAACGTCCGAGTCCGAGTCCGAGGCGCCGTCCCACTTCCGATTCTTCTTCGTTTTCTTCGCCTTGCCATTTTTCTTCGCTTTCGCGCCTTTCTCGCTTGCAGCCGGTTTTGGGGGCTGCGCGGCCGCACTACGCACAGAGTTAGCCGCCGACTTTGATGCTTTTGAAGAGGTCTCGTCAACAAGCGCGACTTTGTCGAGCCGCAGGTTCGCGAGCTCGACGAGTTTTTCGGGGTCTGCCTGGTAGATTTTCAGTAGATCTGAGGCGCTTTGCTCGGCGTCAACGATGCGCAGAGACGCGGGGAAAATAAAGGCCGCGTTGGTGCCGGTCTCGGCGTCTCTTCGTAGACGGGCGGCAAACTCGCCGTTTTTGCCAAGTCGCAGCTGCGTCTGGCTCGAGGCCTGCTGCGACGTGTCGATGCATTCCTTCACTATCAGCTCGTTCAGAACTGAAGTGGGGACCGCGTCTTTGTTCCGATCAAACAGTACGACGCCGCCATTTGTGAACACTGCCGACCGAAACATTCTCTGCTGGGTTGGGAGCTGATCGACGGTAACTCGTTGTGAGAGCTCGCTGCTATAGATTCACCGCGGCAACTCGCTACAGTATGCCCCCGAAAAAGGCCATTGCAAGAGGCTATGGAGATGGAAGACAGTTATAAACCGGTCAAATGATCTGCATATCTCCAAGCTGGTTGAAAAATCTCTCAAGGCAGAACAAATTGGCATAAGGCTCCACACCAGTCCTGCATAAACCAGCATATTCATTACTATATAGCTGCCTAACGGTAAAAGATGCGCGGCGTAGGCTCTCGGCTACATGAAGCTCGCATCGGGAGGGTTCGGTCATCGTAATCTGCGGGGTGCTGCCGCTACCTGCATGTAATGTAATTACGTGTGAGTCACTCTATATCGCCTAAGTAATATGTCGACATTTAGTGGCCAAAATTATGATGCGAAGGCTTACCTTGCGCATCGACCAACGTACCCAGACTCGCTCTACAATCACTTGCGGTCATACATGGGGCTCCCCGATGGTGAAAAAACGCCGAGGGCGGTCGATGTAGGATGCGGGTCAGGCCAGGCCTCAATCAGGCTCGCGGAAACCGTCGCCGAGGAGGTCGTGGGCGTAGACCAGTCAGAGGTAATGCTGTCCGAGGCCGCTGAAAAGCTGCATGTTTTGGGCGACCCCAGACATATCACTTTTGTGAAGGGAGACGATAGCACGCTCGCTGAGCTGTTCGAGCCGCACTCCGTCGATCTCATTACTGTGGCCGAGGCTGCGCACTGGTTTCAGTACCCGCAATTCTGGCAGTCGTGTCACAAGGTCCTAAAACGGGGAGGCACACTCAGTCTCTGGGCGTACCATGCCTTTTCGTTCGAGGGCTATCCCGCATCAGCGCAAATTATCAAAGACTTCTCATTGAAAAAGTGCCTTCCGTATTGGGACGAAGGCGCAACAAAACTCCATGCCATGTACAAAGACTTCGTGCTGCCGCAAGACCTGTTCACGCACGAAGAGCGCACAGTGAGCCCACTCGTGGACTTCGCACACAAGGGCCCCTTCGAGTTGCGCCGCAACGACATGCTTGTCGGTGATGCCGTGGAGTTGTTGCGCACTTACTCGGCGTACCACAACTACTTGGCCGAGCATCCGCACGACGTGGACATCCTCGATGAAACCGTTCGCGAGCTTCTCGAGAAAACGGGCCTCAGTCTTGAATCAAAAGTTAACGTGAAATGGGAAACAGTCATCATCTGCGCTAAGGCAAAATGAGCGGATTCGAGTATATAAACTGCGTACTGAACGCTCTGAATTGAGTTCACTATCGGAAATAGAGAGCGACTGCTAGGAAATTGTGCAGTCTATCCATCACTCAGAGATAATAACATAACAGAATGACAATACAACAGAGTAAACGTCACTGATCACTGCGGCAAGAATAGGTACTATATACTTACGAATTGTCCCTGGTGCTCTGCAGGAATGGGCCAGTTTCGGGATCCCACTGCTCACCAGATTGATCTGTAGCTTCTGGTGAGTCATAACAGTATTTAACAAAACACGCCTGGCACTGTTGGGTCGGCGTAACGTCTTCCCGCTCCTGTGCGCGCAGAAGAATGGCGCAGGCCACGCAAGACCGCCATTCGTCGTCATCCGTCCCGTTATTGCGGGTCATCACGTTGAAACCATTGCGGATCATGTCATTGCGCTCATGGTCTGCGTACTTTAATTTGAAAGTAGACTGATTTGACATGAATGTCTGATTTGAGTTCGGAATGTACACGATAAGTGGCTCTGGAGGAAGAGAGCTATTCCAATTACAGCCCAAAAACATTGGCTGTGATGCTATTCCATGGCTCTCTATATCACTGATATCAAAATGTGGGAACCTCGTATAGTTGCTCATCGACTGTCTTTTGGAGGTTTGCAGCAGTGACGTGCCGTTGGGCCAGTATGACGAAGTATCTGCAGAACTGTCGAGCGCGAAGATTATGTCTACTTCGCGTGAGGGCTGCAACATGGGTCTGAATGGGATATTCTCACCATTCTCTCCGCCGTCGACCATCGGCAAGTTCTGCAGTCGGCTCAAGTCCGTAATTTCAGTGATACCTTGAAACGGATTCGGACCGATGAGTGCTATGTCAACCTCTGAACCAAGAGATATTATGTCTGGTTCGTATTTCTGTAACAGAGGCTGCAAGGGGCCCGAAACGAGACCGTCCACGATCTCGTTGAATATGGTTGAAGAAGTTCCCAACAAAAAGCCGATATTGTCATAGCCATTTACACATATTTCTGAGTTCTGTGGCTTTCCGTTTGTAAGTTTTGTGCCAAGATACATTATGTTTATGAACTGGCTGACTTCGGCATCCCACGAGCCAAATTCGAAAGGCGTTATCTCGTAAACTGTTGAATTTAGAGGCAACAAATTTTCTCCGTCTTTAATTGCGTCGAATTCACTCATTTTTAGTGATTGGTTGCCTCCAGTGTATGTGCCATCGCTCACGAGTATCGGTAAAGGCATAGTGTGGGTGTTCACCCCGGGCTCGGAAAGGAGACTAGACCACAGTCGATGACGGGCATGGTTTGTGTCTTGTCCAAAGAGCTGAGCACTCAAAAATCGGCCCCAGAGATCCGTGAAAGTAACTGGGAAGTTCTTGTTGGCCTTTTGCCCAACATCCTGCAGCACAGACAAATCATACCTCACATCTAGCGGATCAGATCTTGAATGCGTAGGCTGGAATGGGTTCTGGAAGTTCCAGACGTGTGGGCTGGTCTGCAGCTCAGCGACGGACGACCAGTTATTTCCTGCGATGGACCCAATTAACCACGCTCCTCCACTCAGACCTGCTATATAAGTAGAGGCTTGTAATAGTCCTCCAAGTCCACCGTTTTCGGAGCCTGAGCCTTCAACTCTGTTGTCAATGGCAGCAAGCATTCCTGCTCCAGTGAGCATGGCACGGAAGCCACCTCCAGAGAAGGCAAGCCCGATACGAACCGGTTTGTCGATTACAAAGTCGTAATCGGTGAGATTTGAGTCGGCAAGCCAGTTCATAAGCGCAGGTTGAGAGATCTCGTCGCGTTTTGAGAGCCATTGCTGCTCTTCAGAGCTAATGTCGTTGTGGGCAGACCGTGCTATACTATGCTTCGGGCATTGTACGTTCACTGGAGCGTATGACTCGTCACTGGCATAAACGAGTGAAAATGCTGCGAGCAGAATGGAATTCATGCTACTGCGAATCCTTTTTTTTTTTTTTTTTTTGAATAAAATTTATAGCATCTGCGTAATACGCATCGGAGATTAATGGGAAGTAAAACGTTATACATAGAACCTTAAACCGAAACAGATCCATAAACGCGTTTTTTCGACGTCTCTTTAATTAGTGGCTCGTCAAATGATTTCACATGTGCCTCGTCCCACATCGTCTGGATCCACTTCATCTCGGCAAGGTTGAACCCCATTTCGTTCGCGAGCTCAGCGAGATTGGCGCGCAGCACATCGCGAATGCGCTCGAGCTCGGGAAGCATCATGCGGTTGGCAACAAGCTGGCGTTGGAAGTTGCGCACACAGAAGAAAAGCACTCGTGAAACAAGCGTCAGATTCCACTGACGTTCGAGCCAAATGAGCACAAACTTTAAAAGGTTCGTGATTTTGTCGAGCGGGAATGTGAGCAATGCATCCTCAACGATTGGCGGCTTTATTCGAGCCAGAACATCCATGAGGTACCGCTCTGGAGCCACATTGAGCGCCGCTAGCACGACGTGGCGCGGACTCGGCCGTTCAACGAGGTCTGTGGTGCATATTTCGAGGGCCTCGTAGAGCCGCTCGCCAGCCTTCAGCGAATCGATCGTGTGGGTCTGTACATTCTCGCCTCTGCCATCATCGCCCTCGTCATCATCTCCTTCTCCTGTCTGGCGTCGGTCCTCGTTGAGCTGCTCAATGAGGCCTTCCTCGTACTGCTGCTCGGTCTCGGCCTCTCTTTCCTCCTCGATAAATAGCGGCTCGTCCGTCATTTCCCAAATGCGCACGGACTTATCATGCGATGCCGTGACGAAAAACGCGCCATCCTCAGCGACGGCCAGCGCCCAGACTTCCGAGTGGTGGCCCGTGAGGCGCTGGATTTGCACGAACTTTGTACCGTCCCAGATCTTGACCAGCGAGTCTTTCGACGTCGACACGAAATTGTGGCTTTCCGGTAGGAACCGCACGCGCAGCACAGAGTCATCGTGAGCGAAAATTGACTTGTGGAGATCACCGAAATCGAGTCCCCAGATCTTCACGTTTTTGTCGGCACTACTCGTCACCACAAGCTTCGAGTCCGATGAGATGTCGATTGACAGCACCGGTAGCTGATGGCCGTAGAGATTGAGGTAGAATTTGAGCGTATCGCGGAAATAAACTTTGACAGTGCTGTCCAACAAACTGGCGGCCACAAACCGCATATCCGGGCTCACTTTGACGGCAAGAACGTCATCGTTGAACTCGAGCTTGTGCGTGTTTTTGAGGTCCGTCGTCCAGAACTTGACGCATCGGTCCGCGCCGCCCGAGACCAGTTGCGAGCCGTCGGACGTCAAATCTAGCGCCCAAACAGCGCCGGTGTGCGCCTCAACAGACCTGACTGGCGCAGCGCGTACTAAGTCGTAAATGTCTATGGTGCCTTCCTTCGTAGCGGCGACAATCAGGTCGCCGAGAAAAAGCAGCGCAAGGACATACCCCGTATCCAGCAGCGTCCTAACGACTCTGCGCGTCTCGCGGTTGTAGACCTTAATGGAGCCGTTTGCGCCTGTGGCGATCAGCCGGCCATCCGCGCTCACCGCCGCATCGCGGATGTCGGTGCGCTGGCCAGGCAGGTCCACGGAGTGCAAACGCTGGCCATCGAAAGACCAGCTCTCAATGGCGTTCGCACCCAGATTCGCGATGAACGAACGGTCGCGGCCCAAAGCGAGCCCCGAGATTTTCGATTTTGTGCGCACAAACGACTCGGAGACGTATTCGTCCGAAGCGCGCAGTTCCACGTCTACGTCCTCGTCCTGCTTGGCTGCATCCTTTTGTGACTTCTTTTCGGCCCGCTTTTGCTTGCGTTTCAGAACACGCTTGAGCTCGTCGGCCGACCGCTGGCGCCAGATCTGCACGGCGTCGCCGGCGGCGCAGAGCAGCGCGCCGTGGTCGAACAGCAACTTGACGCCGCGATGCTTGCCCTGCTTCTCGAGCTCGCCTAAGCAAGTCACTTGCGCGCCCTCGCTCTTCGCCAAGTCGAGGTCCCACACGCGGATCTCTGTACCGTTGCTCACCGTCGCGAACCGGTTCGCGTCCATGCGCGTGAGGCCCCAGCATTCGCCCTTATGGGCGATTTTGGACTCGGTCGCGAACTGCGTAGCCAGATCCCACACTTTAAGGACGCCGTCCTTCGCAGTTGTGAGCAGCGTCTGCTCGCCGTAGAACACGGCGCCCGTAACCATTGCCTTGTGGCCCTTGAGCCGGTATAGTCCGACCTCATTCACGAGATCCCAAACAACGACAGCCGTGTCGGCGCTTCCCGAGACCAGAAACGTGCCGTCGCTTGAAAACTCGAGCACAGAGACGGCGGAGCGGTGGCCCTGGAACACGACCAACACGGTTTGGCTGCGCACGTCCCAAACACGGACGCTCCCGTCAGTGTATCCCGCCGCAATTAACTCAGACTGAGGCTCGTAGCTGACGTGCACGACCTGCAGCCGAGGGTCCTGCTGCAAATCAACCAGCCGCGCGACCAGTTCGCTGCTCTTCAGGTCCCATATCTGTACAGCCTCACCCGCACCCGTCACCACGAACCCGGGGGATCTGGCACGAGGTATATGGGCTATACTCGAGCTCGACGAAACAATGCCAAATGTCGATTCGAGCTCGAACCGCGTGTAGCTCTTGACCATGAAATTTCAAAAAAAATATATTGGCCCGAACCCTGCTATACTGGTACTGCACTTAGCTGCACTTAGCAGCTGCACTTCGCAGCCACATAATTTACTTCTTGATGCGCCAAAAAGGCGTTGATTAATTTTAGATTGAATTAGCACAGCTTCATACACATAAATACTCTAAGAACATTATCACCACACTCCTTTGTGCAAACCGGCGCTCCCCGCCGTTCCCGAAAATGTTCGTACGTGGATAAAAATCACTTCCGGTTCGTTAAGCTTCGCGCGACATCCACGCCGTGCTTGTTCTGCTGGTACATCGACGACGACGTGAACCGCCGGATCGAGCGCACCTCGTCGCTCGCAAAGCCGGCAATGTGCATATTCCAATTGCGTTCGAGGTGCATGTGCAAGTCCCGCGCCTCGAGAACCTCGGAATTGCGGTGCTTCGCGATCTTGCAGGCGAACTCGGTGACGCTCTGCACGAAGTCGTCGGCAAGGTCGAGCAGAAGCTCCTCGACGTCGCCGTCGATGAGCGGCTCGTTGTCCTCCCCCATCACACTCGTGATCAGGTCGGCAAGCTTGCGCTTCGACAGCGCGCGCTCGCCCGTGAAGTCCATCGGCGGCGGGCGCACATAACCGGGGCTGTTCAGCATCTGCTGGTCCGTGGCCATGCCATTCGTCAGCGTCGGCCGGCCTGCGCGCATGGGCTGCGGCAGCATCGGCGGGACCGTCACCTGCGGCGACACGCCTAGCGTGTGGCTGTGCTGCCCCGCCGGCGCCGCGTTGCCGGCGCCCGCGTTTGGCACGGGCGCGCCGGCGTTTGCAAGCTCGGCGGCGCGCATCTGGTTGATGCGCGCCTGGCGCAGCTGCTGCTGCGTCAACGGCTGCCCATTCGCGTTCTGCGGCATGCCCCGCAGCATCGCGCTTTGCATCGCGGCGACGTTCTGTTGGCCGGCAGGCACGCGGCCCTGCGCCATAGCGCCCGTGGCCTGGCCGCCGGGAACGCCCTCAGCAGCACCGGCCTGTGCAGGCAGCCCGGAGACTTGCGACGGGACGCCCTGGAGTCCAAGACCTTGCAGGTCATTCTGGCCCTGGATGCCCGGCGCCGCGTTTTGCATACCCGGCTGCCCCGGCGCGTTGCCCGTATTTCGGAGCTGCGAACGCATCCCGCGCATGATCGCGGCCTCTTTCTGTCGCGCCAGCGTTTGCTGGTTGCGCATGTACAAAATCTGCTTCTGCAGCTTGTCGACCTCCTCGGGCTGCGTCAGCGTCGCCGCGCGGCTCCGCAGCCGCTCTATACGCAGATCAAGCTGAGCATAAGCTCGCCGCAGAATCTCGAGCTCGGCAAACCGCTGCTGAATGCCGTTCGCCGAGTTCATGTTCACGGTAGGCTGCGTCCGCGGAGCCATCTGTGAAGAGCCCTGCTGCTGCTGTTTCATCTGATTTAGCTGGGCCAAATGAGCCATGCGGAGCTGCTGCTGCTGCAACGAGCCCGCAGCGCCGGTGCCAGTGCCAAGGCCGCCTGCTGATCCGAGCTGGTTCATTTGCCCACCCATTTGCGCGTTCATCTGTCCCGAGGCGTTACCAGACGTCCCGGAAGACGGCACTGCGCCTGAAGTGCTCGCATTGCCCATCATAGGCGATGTACTCGACTCGATACTCGCCGCACGCGCCGTGGGGCCGCCAGGAACTGGGCCCATTTCCGAGCCGGGTCCCAGAGCAGGCGATGCGCCACGCGACATCATGTTGGCAGCCGCTTGCTGCTGCTGTTGTTGTTGTTGTTGCTGCTGCTGCCGCTGCTGTCTTAAGTGCATCTGCTGCTGGAACTGGATGAGCTGGGCTTTGATGTTCTGCGCACGCGCAAGGTGGTGTAAGCCCTCCGGCGTGTTCCTGCCCTTTTGGTTACCGAGCTCGATCTCGACCTGCAGCTGGTGCATCATCTTTTTGATGAGCTCAGCGGGATTCGTCGGCCGCTGGCTCATTCTCGATATTCGGCAAATAGATATCAGACACTAGCCCTAAACCTGACCACCTCGCGCTGCAGACGGCACTTTTCCAGTGAGTCTGTGCCATGCTCATTGTGCTTATTTAGTGACTTTCGGCCACAATACTAAATACGCTTTATTAGTATTAGATGTCTAATTTGATCCACTCGATTCACTCCAGTCGGCATTTACATCCAGCTCGATTCTGCAGACTCGATTTAGTGCTGCTCGGATCGATTCAGCACCCAATTCGTTGCGCATCAGCTCAATCCTATCAGCTCAATTCAGCACACATGTCAGTTATGATCGTGCTTCTGTTAAACTCACTTCTCAATTCCGCACTCAAGAAGAAGCACGCATCTATTCGCGCATCTATTCGCCATCAACTCCGATCTAATCGCATCAACTCGCGCTCAATTCGCACGCAAGTAGTCCACGAAATCGTCTATCTCGAGCGGCCACGCATTCGACGCATCGTAGTGCGCCAACTCGGGGTCGTTTTGCTCGTACACGCAGAGCTCGAGCAGCATATTCCACGTATCTCTTGACACGTCCTCTTTACAGAATTCGAGCCAGTTTTTGATTATCGGGTACTTTGGAAGCAGAAGCACCTCCCAGCATGCGCGCGCCACTTCTATATCCACGGTGCGTTTGTTTTCGCAGTTCAAGTCAAAGCAGTACTCATAGACCCGCTTGAAGTAGTCTGCGTCGCACAGATCATGGTCCAGCCGGCTCGCACACTGGCGCATCGACTCGACGTCCCTGCATTCGAGCCGCGCCCAGCCATTCACGAAGCTGTCGAACTTTATCCTGCCCAGAGACGGCGACTGAAGCTCGTACGCAATACAGAAGACAGTCGGCGAAGCCAGGTCGACTCCAATGGTCTGCAGGAGCTCCATGCTCTCAGAGACGCCCATCTCCGCTGCGCCCGCCGCGAACTGGCTCCAAACCGCCGCGAGCTTCGGCTCGTAGAGCCGGCGGCGCGCCCTGAGCACGGACAGCAGATCCTCGCGCGCCTCGTCGATGCTGGATGCCATAGAAAGCACGGCAGCCGCCTCGCTTGGTAGACAGCCCGTCTCCTTTGCCAGCTTGATGGCCTCCCGCATGTACCCTACGAGGCGAGACTGAAAGGTTCTTTGATCCGTTCCTCTTTAGATAGATGATTCTATAGCACATAATTACATTGTTGGCTAGCACAGCCCGCAGAAATCACTTCTGGAGCCTTTCGTCCAATGGAAAGTCCTCCTTCTGTTCGAGTTGCGCATAGGCTTTACTGAAGTCGTCGGCGTCCTCCTGCATTTTATCGAGCAGGTTCTTGTGAAATTTGGCGTACACGGGCTCGGCCACTGCCGCAGACTGAGCTCGCAGGTCGCCTTCGGGGACTTCGTACTCTGCAACGAGATCGGAAAACACTTTCTGCGCCTCCGTGGCATTGATCAGCGGAGGCGCGCCTCTCGGAAGCATAGGGTGCCTCCGGTAGATCTGAGCGACCCGTGAAAAGTCCACGGGTGCCGGCTTGCCGCTCTCATCGTACACAATTTGCGCCAGAAGGAGCGACCAAAGCAGCTTCTGGTCTACACCATGGTCCATGACCCTAAGTGAAGAGCGGCGAGCAATATGAAATATGAAGTAATTATGAGACACGCAGGCTGTGGAACGAGCCAATGGGTCTGTAGGAGCTAGAGTCTACTATCGGCGTCAGTGAAAAATTTTGGGCTGCGGCTTCGCCGATCCTCCTGCCAATTGGGCTTTTCGAGCACGAAAAACGCGGTTTTTCTCGCAAGCTGTACCGAAATACCGATAACTGAACGATTTTGGTCTCGTGATTTTACGAAATCTATATACGAAGACCATGACCTCGCGACTCGTTAACAAACCCCCTGTTGCCAAGCAACCCTCAAGGTTAGGCCTCCGATAGTGACTTCGGCCATATCGGCGCCAAAAAAAAAGGGAATTTCGCGGAGTTTCGAGTACTTTTCAACAAACCGTGACCAGAGTCGCCTTCGCTACATACGTTCTATCTAGTGTATCACCCCCTTGAGTAATTACCGGAAGCGGGAATGGATCAGTGAACCCCTGCCCGTGTCCGAACAAGCAAGGAAATCCTGATACGCTCGTTTCGTTCGATCCAGCGACCCATGGATAATAGGGATCCGCGGTTGACGCGGCCAAAATATGCGCAATACGCGCACGGCCCGACATGTCAACCGTACGATCAACAACAGTATTACCAGCAGTACCAGTACCAGCAGTACCAGCAGTACCAGCAGTACCAGCAGTACCAACAGTACCAGCCATACCAGCAGTACCAGCAGTACCAGTCATCTGAGCACTACCATCAGTACCAGTCGCCCGAGGAACAGCCTACCGCACAGCATTATTACGCGGGCAGTTCTCGGGCGGGATCCACAGATCAGATCCCCACTAATGTACATCGATCTAACGTTCCCATCGTTCCACCGCTCCAGGCAAAACCATCAGGAAATCCCTACGGCGTCTTAGAGCCTTTGCCTGCATCTTCTAGTACTCTCATTGAAACCGCGACGCGCCAAAATTCCGCACCCGAAACACTGGAGAATCCCGCAATTGCCTCAAAATCGGATTTCTTCATGCATCATAACCACACCGTCGACAATGTGAGGCAATCTCTGCATGACCACCGCCGGCACCTCCGCAGCTCCTCTCAAGACTCGATGGGAAGCTGTGCAAGCAGCACCGGCAGCAGTGTCATGGAAACGCGGCGCAAACGCATGGGCCAGATTTTCGGCACTAGCGTAGGCCACAACTCGACGCCAACGCTCGCGGACATGAGCGCTGAGGAGCGGACGAGGCTGAGCATGGGCTCTGCCACTAATCCGCCGACCTCGTCGCCGTCTCCGGCGAGCTCAGTAGTATCGGTGGGCGCGACAATAGGGCCCTCGGTTCAAGCCTCCTCGCTTGCACAGCTTCGCATCAGCAGCCGCAACACGTCGACAACGTCGCTGCGGTCGCTGCCTCCACGCACGCGGCGGAGCACGGTGTTACCACCGCTCGACGTGGACGCCACCGCTCCCCCGGACTCGGCGCCTGCCTCAGCGGGCATCTCGGCCGGGATCCGCGATTTAGTGACGCCGCCAACACCGATCAGCGCATCAGACATGCACAATGTAGGCTCGCCACGCAGCCAGAACGCGTTCCCAATGCCGAAGATTCTGAGTAATAGCCGCGGCAGCAGCCGCAGCGCGTCGCCGAGCTTTGCGAGCCGCATCAGCAGCCGCATCAGCAGCCGCATCAGCTCGCGCTTCGGCGCGCGCTCGGCAGCGAAGTCGCGTGACACGTCGCCGAGCCGGCCCGATTCGCCGACAGAAAAGTACGCGTCAATCGTCACGGAAGGCGTTGAGGACAGCTTCGCGAACGACTTCGTCCCGCGCAGGCTGCCCGAGCCTGCGGCCGTCGCGGCCCTCGGCGCATTGGCTGGCGAAGAAAGGCTCGTGGACATAGACATTGCATGCCGTCGAGCTCCGTTGAAGTCGATTGCGAATTTAGAAAACGATGTAGAGGCGCGCGGGTTCGTCGCCCGCGGCATCTACTACCACCAGCCCGGCGGTCTCGAAGACGACAGCGAGGGCAACTACCGCCACGAGGTCGGCGAGCACATTGGCTACCGGTACCGCGTGGAGGCGCCGCTCGGTAAGGGCAGCTTTGGCACTGTGCTGAAGTGCCGCGATTTCAAGTCCGGCGGCATCGTGGCCGTGAAGGTCACGGCGAAAACGAAGGAAATCGAGAGCCAAGCGCGGTCCGAGGCCGAGCTGCTCCGGGGATTGATGGCAGACCACAAGGGCCAGCCGGACAAGCACCATTTCGTGAGCTTTATTGAGAGCTTCAAGTTCAGGGGCCATCTGTGCATTGTTACCGAAGTCCTCGGGCCGAATCTGTACGAGCTCATCAAGCGCAACGGCCACAAGGGGCTGAGCGAGCCGCTCGTCAGGTACATCACGCGTCAGCTCTGCGAGGGCCTCGAGTTTCTTGCCGACCAAAAGATAATCCACTGCGACATGAAGCCGGAGAATGTGCTCGTGAGCGACATTGCGCGGTGCCAAGTGAAAATAATCGATTTCGGAAGCGGGTGCCACGAGGGCCGCCGGCTTTACACGTATATCCAGTCGCGCTTTTACCGGGCACCCGAGATCATCTTGGGGATGCCTTACACGCACGGCATCGACCTGTGGAGCCTGGCGACGATTGTGCCGGAGCTCTTGCTGGGCAAGCCGCTCTTCCCGAGCGTGGATGAAGCCGACCAAGTCGCATTAGTGGCGCAAGTCATCGGGCGGCCGGACCTGCCGATGATGCTGCAATGCACGCGCGCCGGGCTATTTTTCGACTCGGCCGGGTTCCCGCTCGTTTTGAAAAACAGTAAAGGTGTCGAGCGCGGCATGCCGGGCTCGACACCCATCAGCGACGTTTTGGCCGCGTTCTCCGCGGACGCGGCTGATTTCGTCGGCCGCATCCTGCAGTGGGCACCCGCATCGCGTCTGCCGATCCACAAGGCCGTCTTCCACCCATTTGTGCTGACACCATGAAGTTTGTGTTATAGTATGTTCTTAATCAAGCCACCATAATATATACGACTGCGGCGAACCACCGCGGCGTGCTTAATAATAGTCGACTCCGCGATCTAAGCCTCCGCATGCCCGGCAGTCCGTGTCAACACCAGTGAGCAGTTGAGCCAGCAGCGGCCAGACACTGGCTGCCGCGTATTGCCCATTGGGTGCTTGTTTTGGCGTTCGCGTTCGGCAGTTTCGGCACTGCGCTGCTGACTATGCGGTGGTTCTTGGCATATTTTTAGCTGCGGCCAGATTTCAAGGCCACTCGACTATTTGCAACGCCCAACCATTTACGTGGGCGGCTTTGCACTTACTTCTGTTTGCTTACAGGGATTGACTAACTGCAATTGACTAAGGGCGATTGACTAACGGCGATTACATTGGCTTGCATCAAACCACGGAAAATCAGGGCACAAGCATCCTTTGAAAAAGCCGTGTTTTGTCGCGTCGTGCGCACTCAACACCCAAAAACTTGAAACCTGCCCACAGTTGACTCCTATCTCTCACAAATGCGTTTGTGGCCGCCCGACAGTTATCCCGAAAGCATACCGGTCCACCTAATCTCCTAGGTTTCTGGAAATTTAACAATTGATCGAGTTAGCTCATCTACTGCAGCCAATTGTCACAGCGAGCGTCCCCAGCGGCTCTGAATTACCCAAACTGCTCTCAGATCCAGGCTAAGTCACGACGCCGCAGATCACTCCTTATAGCCCTGCCCCACACTTCGGCTTTTGCAGGGTCTGCTCTCCGAACCACCCCGCACGAAACCCGCGTCTTGGACCTGACCCTATCACTTTATAATTATATCGCTGGCGATTGGGCTCTCATATCTCTGTAAACTTCATGAGCGAGGGTGATTACGAGGCAGTGGCTGAAGCAATCAAAGGGATTTTTCCCAAAGAGGATTACGATGACGGGAGCACGGGTCCGGTGATTTTGCGATTGGCGTGGCACGCGTCGGGGACTTACGACAAGGCCACGGGCACAGGCGGCTCTAACGGCGCGACAATGCGCTACAAGCTAGAGGCAGAGGACGGGGCGAACGCGGGCCTCGAGTATGCACGGATGTTCCTCGAGCCGATTAAAGAGCAGTTCCCTTGGATTACCTACGCCGATCTGTGGACGCTCGCCGGCGCGGTTGCCGCCGAGTACATGGGCGCGCCGAAGATAGACTGGAAGCCAGGGCGCGTGGACTACGTCGACGAGCACGACGTGCCCCCGAACGGCCGTTTGCCCGACGGATCGCAAGGCCAGGACCATTTAAGAAAGATCTTCTACCGAATGGGCTTCAACGACCAGGAGATTGTCGCTCTTACAGGCGCACACAACCTTGGCCGCACGCACGCGAACCGCAGCGGCTTTGATGGCCCGTGGGTGCCAAATCCGACGAAGTTCAGCAACACTTTTTACAAGCTGCTGCTGACCGAGCATTGGGAGCTCGGCCTCAGTCCGGCGGGCATGAAACAGTTTTACGACGAGGACAAGGAGCTCATGATGCTGCCTACAGATATGTCTCTCGTCGCTGACCCAAAATTCCGCGTCTGGGTCGAGAAGTACGCGAAGGACAAGGATCTCTTCTTCAAGGACTTCGCCGCCGCCTTCAGCAAACTGCTCGAGCTCGGAGTCCGGCGCGGGCCAGATGGGAAGGCGTTGGTTAACGTCGTGAAGGCAAAGGACAGCCAGCTGTAGTACATATGAATTAGATGCATTATTTTATTATTCGTGCCGGAATCGCCTTGCCAGAGTGGCTCCGTAGTCGTCCGCTTCATTGTGGCAAAAGGCCGTGCTCGCTCTCTGCCGTTCTTTACCTTGCTCGTTCTTTGCCGTGCTCGTCCAGATTCTCATGTATGTCTCGAGTGAAATGTCTTCATGCCTCTCAACGAAATTTTGAATCCGTTTTTACGCAGCAAAATTAACGCGCGAGGACTGTCTCATCGCGTAAAGACTGTCTCCACACCAGCTGTGCTCGCCGCCTATTTTAGTTCGCCACGGCCGGTCGCCACGGCCAGCCTCTCCACGGCCAGCCTCCACGGCCAGCTCGCCGCTGCGTTAGAGATCGCGCAATGCCTCGAGAATAGGAGTTTCCCCATCCAGCGCCTCGATTTCCTTGTAGAGCGTGCGCGTGAATGCAACGCTGTCTGTAAGCAGAGTCGCAATGATAAGCGCCACGTTATCGCGGCTGATGGAATGCGGCTGGTTGTGCTCGTGCGCGTGACTCGCGGCGCGCTCGTTCACGTCGATTTTGCCCGTTGCTTCCTGGTTGCTGAGTAGCCCAGGACTCACGATTGTGTACTTCAGCCCGCTGACATTTCTCAGATACTCGTCGGCCTGATGCTTTGCTTGACCGTAGTGGTACAGCGGGTGGTCCTTACTGAGCTGGGGCGCTCTCGAAGAGCCGAGATACGAGACCATGACGTAACGGTGAAGCCCGATAACCATGCGCGCGGCCTGCATCGATCTTATGGCCGCATCGCAGTCAATAGTGTACGTCCGCTGCGGCCCGCCCTTCCCGCCGGCACCTGCCGACCAAATTACGAAATCGGAGCCGTTCATGGCCTCGACAAATTGGGGAACGCTCGCATCCTCGACATTGAACATTTGGGGGACGGCCCCCGAAGACGCGACAGCTTCCCGCTGCTCCGGCAAACGGAAGAGCGAAATCACTGTATTGTCGGGATTCTTCGTCAACTCTTTCGCGAGCAGCAATGCGACGCGACCGTGGCCGCCGATTATGGTGAAGACGGCCATACCTGATCTGCGTATGACTAACCTCGGCAAGTAAAAGTACGCTGCAGGTGGCTGAAAAGGACCTTAAAGTTGTTAGAAATATGGTTGAAAATGCTGAAAATGGTTGTAAACAGTCGCGATCATATTTTTGCTGTTCGGCTACAGCTTCACAGCTTTATTATTTACTGCCACTAGAATTGGTCTCCGTATAGCTTTCTAACCGGCTTTGTAGAGGTATTGACTCCGGATCCGCCCAAATTAGGATGTTTCCATTGAAATCTGGTCGATTCGCCGCTTATGAGCCTCTATTTACAGATATACTTCTCTACAACTTGATTATTCGTGAGTCTCGGCAAATTTCGGCTCTTCTCTTCATTCGACGTGGGGCATCTAAGCAAGGCAATCTCTGATCTTGTAGCCCTGTCTACTCGTCTGCAAATGTCCGTAATGGTTGGACGCTACGCTGCTGCCGTAATGTTACGTGAAATCCACTGACTTTTTGTGGGGTGGTGGTGGGTAGGGCATTTGGCGGCGCGACGTGGTTTGTTTGCGCCTTGAAACGCTTCTGTTGTTGATTGGTTGGCGGTTGTTTTTCACTTTGGGTGACGCTGCAGCTTCCAAAAGCTTTTCAACTGCGACACGATTCCGTTTGGAAGCCGCATCAGCGACGTCTGCCCCGCATTTGCTTGGCTGTCCAATAGCGAAGTTTGATCGAAGATTGCTTGCATTAGCTCTCCAGAGAGCGCAGCAGCATTGTGCAAAGGCGTGAGTCCCGAGAATTGATGTCGTGCGATACTTGAGCGCTGCTTTCACGAGCTGCAAGATTTTCGACTCGCTGAGAGCCCACACCAGCGGCGTGCGGCCACCCTCATCGATTTTCGTGACAAGCTTGTTTCGCACGCCGGAGTAACTGAGGCAGGCACCATTGAACTCCCTGGTGGGGTGCCGACGACAACGTTGAATGACGTGTTCGACGAGTCGTTCAGTAAATGTCGATTCCCATGGATAGCTCCTTTGTGCAGCGCTCATCCGGCTCAGACGTCTGCTGAGGTGTCGAAACGATACGAAAGGCTCGAGCGGGACTCGAGCTCTGAGTATCGCGCGTTGCAGCCGTACAAGGCGCTAAATCCCATAGGTCATAAGTTGCTAATTAGATAAATTATCTAAATCAGTATCAAGGAGCAGCTCTATCTGCAGCGCATAAATACGGTTGTCGCTTTGTAATGGCCGACGATATAATGAACAATGCGATTGAGAAGACCATGGCGGTCATGATAAGTTATATAGGTTGTTTTTTGTTGGACTAGACCGGCATTGACACTGTTAGTCTGTCTCCTCTCTCTCTTTGGTCTCTTATTTTGATGATGAGACATGAGCCATGATAGGCAAGGTTGGCCGCGCGCGACGACTGCTGTATGCAGGTGCTCTATGATGTCGCAGTGCAGCATGATGTTCGGACGGGTAGTCCTTTTAAGTGTTGGGTCTTATTCCTTAGGACATTGAGGAACTAACGATGATCGCTAGCGTC
>JAJMCC010000046.1:0-59625 GCA_030584945.1 Starmerella roubikii | reverse complement strand
GCGCACGATCTGCTCAGTAGACACGACGCTGTGCGGGTGCCGCAGCTCGGACTCGTCCCAAAAATAAACTTCGATAAACTGATGGACTGTCTCCATGGAACACATCTTGATGATAGTTTTTCCAGTTGACATTAGACAATAAAGCCCAGCATACTTCGCGAAGATGAGCGAATCGTCTTTGAATCCAACTATTTTGCCAAGTTGCTTTGATCACGCACCACTACTATTGGAAGCACGTCACTTCAATACCTAAATCACTAATGTGGTTTATCATTTATTTTTATCCATACATCACCCCGCCCTTATGCTTCTTGATATGCGCGCAAACGCAATATGCACGCTATAGTGTATCAAGTTCGACTCCTAATCCATATTTTTGCCCACCTTACCGGATCCATCAAACAAGCAGATGCAGCAGACGTGCCGGCAGCATGACGATGATGATAACAGGCTTGCTTGTGCCGGCGAATCCCACGAGCCAGAGATACTTCCCAGTCACAAATACAAACGATGGGATCGTACTTTCGAGGACGAGAACCAGCTGAGAATCACTCGAAGGAGTCCATACTCTGTGCTTGCTCGCGACGAGTTGATAACTATGTTCGAGCAACATGCTCTTGTGAATCCTAGCGGTAACTACTGCGAAAGGAACCTCGAATGCACGAAGAACGCAACCCGATACTCCAATTCTCCTGAGAATTGGGATTACTTGGACTCTTTGACCTCAGAAAGTCCCGCGGAGAGTGTGTTTATGTCTCCCGAGGCATCACAACTTTCGAGCAGCCCCGCGAATGATCTATCAGTTCAAAAAGAGCCAGTTTTTCTGAGACCACTTCCGAATTTGATGCCTAATATCCTGGACGATACGAACCACGACTTCTCGGATTTCTCACAGGTCTTTAAGGACTACGAACCATTCACTCCTGAAACTTATCGAGATAATTGTCTAGCCAAGGAATCGACGATACTACGAAACCAGGTTTCTCCTAAGCTACGAACTAATCGAATCTACAATCACGGCTCGCCCGTGAATACTCTGACCAGCCCAGATTCCTTTCGAAACATGCCCCGAGCCTCGAGCTTGGATCCGGGGAGTAAATGTATGCTTGAGCCCCAGAGTCATGTTTCTCCCACAACCCCGCGAAAAACAGGCATCACCGAGACGTCTACATCCCCCTTTGTTCGGCGCTGGGTTCACAAACCGAGAAACGCGCCAATTCGCAAAGTTTCTAATCCAACGATTACAAGGACGACGGGCTACATGATTCCGGAGCTTGAATTCCAGCGCAATTAATTTATAGTTTTCATTATGTGGTGTGGCGTGGGTAAATAAACCACACACACGTATACGCGTATATTTAGCATGAGCGAGCACGATCAAGATACGCCGGTTTTGCCGGAGCATTCTGCAACGCTAATGGATCAAATACATGACTGGTCGTGCTACTTTGGGGTTCCCGAATCCAACTACTTCTTAGTGGTTCATGCTTTACAATCAGCTGTGCTTTTCGCATTAGTGCTGGGCTATGTCTTCATTGTCGAGCCCGCGACGCGGTTCTTAGTCGAAAAACGGCAGCTGCGCTGGAAAATTCAGGGCCGGTTTGCTCATCTCGATGAAAAGCTTATACCCGCCATATTCGAGCGCGCCTTCGAAGTCGAGATTTCGGGGCTTGAGAATATCGATCCTACGAAGCTGGCTATTCTAACGAGCAACCACCAAACTCTGATAGACTACCTCTCCATCATATACCTGGGCGTCAAAAGCGGGCTTGACGCCTCGGTGTTTTTCTTCGTTTGGAAGCACTGCGTGCGACTGCCGTCTTTAAGCGTTCTTTACAACGAATGGCTGAAGCGCTCGAACTGGAGAGTACCTAACGTGACGCTCGTTGACGTCTTTGCCCCCGTTCTGGAGAGTCCCTGGCGCGAGGCCGGTGGCAAGTGGGTCGTCGTCTTTCCCGAGGTGACTCCGTGGTCTGCCTCGTACATGATGGAGCACCGCGCGCTGTGTTCGAAAAACGGCTGCTCGAAGCTGCAGAATCTGCTCTACCCCCGCTTCAATGCATTCGTCCAGGCCGTCACTCACTTGCGAGACCTGCCTACTGTCGAGGTGTACGAGCTCAGTATTTTGTACATCACCGAGAACAAGGTCGGGATCCCGTCCTGGTACGACCTTGTGTTCAGCGAGAAAGAATGGCGCCTGCGCATAGAGGTCCGCAAGAAAACCGTGAGCAGCATCCCGCACAAGGAGAAGCACATCATCCGCTGGCTCGAGAAGCAATGGTACGAGCAGGACCGCGCGATTACCGAGTACACGAAGCAACTTAAGGAACGGATGCATTCTAAGTAGGAATAAAGTTTACATATTATATAGGTCTTCGCCGACTACAAGCTCATTACTCGTCTTCGTACCGGGAGGCGCATTATATAGTGGTCTTCGCCAATTTGTCAACGAGCTCGTCGCTCGCCTTCGTATCGGGAAGCGCACCCACAGGCTCGTCCTCAGCATATTCCGCGTCGCGCGCACCGGCCTCGAGCTCTTTATCCTCTTCCTCGTCCTCCTCTTCCTCTTCGTCCTCATCAGAGTCTTCGTCCTCCATGTCGTCGAGCTCGTCGAGCTCGCCGAAGCCGCGCTCCTCGAAAACAGCCCGGATCTCCTCCACGAGATCGTCGTCTTCGCTGAAGACGTTGCCGTTGATCTCGAGGAGTTTCAGCGCCGGCATGCTATGTCTGACCGCGTTCACGAGGAACTCCAGGCCTTTCACGTCGATTTCGTTATACTGCAGTTTCAGCACCTCCAAGTTCGCGAGCGAGCTCGCCGTGCTCAGCTTCTTCGCCAAATCCCGCGCGCCCTTCTTGCTCAGCAAGCAGTCGCTGATCGTGATCTCCTTGATCTGTTTCCACTCGTCAAGCACGTCGGCCATGGCGCGCGTACCCTCGGCCGTGAACGTGTTGTCCTGGATATCCAGGACCTCGAGCTCGGGCAGGTACCTCAGTCCCTCGCGCATGAGGTGGTTCACGCCCTCCTGGCGAATCCCGTTTTGGTAGAGGCGCAGGTCCCTCACGGTGCCGTGCGCCTTCAGGAACCGCGCCCATGCCTCCATTGAGCCATTCTCCAAGCGATTGCGCCCGCAGATGACGGTCTCGAGCTTCGCCGCGTCCTTCGCTTCGCGTTTCCGGACGGCAAGCTCCTCGAGCGCCGCGCCCACGCGCGCGCCGGCCTCGGGGCCGAACCCGTTATTGGCGAGGATCAAGTGCTTCAAGGGCGTGTGTTGGCTGAAGAACTTCTCGAGCGGGTCGACAGTGGCAATGCCGAAGGCGTTGTCGCTGAGGTTGACCGTGTGCAAGTTCGGGCACTGCAGCAGACCGGTGAGCATCGCATCCAGACTCTGCGGGATCTCCGCGCGCAAGCGGCCCGTGAACATGTCGTCGAGATTCGCGACTTCGAGCGACTTGATCTCGGCAAACCGCTCGCCGAGCGCCTCGCAGGCGCCGACGCCGTACGAGTTGCCGCCCAAATGGACCTCAGTAACGCCCTCCTTCAGACCAGCCAGTTTCGGCTCGATATCGGCCCGCGACTCAAACTTCTGGTTCACACCCAGCTCAAACTTCATGTAGGGGGTTGGGATACGTGGGTAAATATTTCGCGGTGTTGTGAAATAAAAATTTCAGGTGAAATGGATATCCCGAAACTATGTGAGTCTACAAAAAAAATATTTGCATACATGAAGAAAGTCTAGTAACACCGTATATACATATTTACTTCTTCTGCTTCCCCGGCAGCGGGCTGCCGATATCCTTGCCGCGCAGCTTGATGCCGAGCTGGCGCTCCATCTTACTCAGAACCTGCTGGTTGGGAACGGCACGGCCCGACTCGTAGTCGGCGACGATCTGCGGCTTCTCGGCCATGGCGGTCGCGAGCTGCTTCTGCGACAGGCCCTTCTGCTGGCGGCCCTGCTGGATCGCGCGGCCGACCGAGAGGCTGACCTTCGGCGGCGGCGCGACATTGTCCTCGCGGTCGATCTTAGCTAATCTCTGGCCGTCCGGGTTGCCGTGGTGGTTGCCCGTCGCGAACTTCTTCTCCGTGGAGAGAACGTTGCCGCTGCGGATCGCACTATTCAGCGCGCCTTGCGTCCGCACAACGTGCGCGCGCGGGCCGCCGCCGCCCACTCTCACGCGCGAGCCGACCACAGTCTCGCTGTCCCAGTCTGCGTTCGATGTTGGTATCTTGCTCATTTTCGTCAGTAGTTGCGTTCGAGAAACGTGATCTGCTTTATATATAATATAGATAGGTTAGGTAATCGATCTTTCGAGAAGACCGATGTTAGAGCCATTAATAAATAGGTATAAAGATATCGCCACCGAAACACCGGTATTTGTGACGGGCAGGAAATTGCTGCAAGCAAGGCAGTGTGCGTGCATCCTCGCCCTCTGATCTGTATACATCCGGTGCCGCATTGGGGAATGGGTACTGACTACCCCAGGCTTGTTCGAAGGCCCGCCGCCGTATGCCTCATGATCGCCATGAAATGCTAGAGATCGACCGCAATGAATACATATTCGGCGAGGAAGGCGGCCGTGGCACGCCTGCGTCCACGTTCTTCCGCCGGGTCGCGAACATGGCGCCGAAAAAGCCGCGAAACGGCTACATGGCAGACGTGCCCGACGGCCAGCAAGTCACGATTGGTGCGGGCCGGCCGCACACCGAACACCTCGCCGCCTCCGAGGAGGCTCATGCCCATAATAAACACTCGAAGAAGCCCCACAAATCCTCTAAGAAGAAGGCGTCGACGGAAAGCCTGCCGCAGTTCCGGCAGGGCAGCGCGCCGTTCATGCAGAGCCGCAATTCCTCGGTCGTGTCCGTGAGCGACACGAGCTCGTACTTCGACCTCGACGACGACTGGGACACGAACTTCGACATCGTGATGCCGCAGCCCGTGGCGCGGAGCATCGCGAGCTCCGCGTACAGCAAGACGGCGACGCCGGAGCGCGCCGAGCCGAGCGAGGCGGCCGCGAAGGCTGAGCGCGACGAGCTGAACTCCCAGGTCAGCCGGATCCTGAAGTTCCAAACGATCCTCGACTCGAAGACCGTCGACTCTGGCCAGCTGCGCAACATCGCGTGGAGCGGGATCCCGGCCGACCTGCGGCCGCGCATCTGGATGCACCTGCTCGGCTACTTGCCGTCCACCGCCGAAAGGCGCACGCGGACCTTGCAGAAGAAGCGCGAGGACTACATCAGCTCGATCCAGCAGGTCTTCCGGTCCCCAGAAAGCATGGACCAGGCCATGTGGCACCAAATCTCCATCGACGTGCCGCGCACGAACCCGCATATTAAGCTGTACTCGTACGAAGCGTCGCAGCGCTCACTCGAGCGCATCCTCTACCTGTGGGCGATCCGGCACCCGGCGAGCGGCTACGTCCAGGGCATCAACGATCTGGTCACGCCGTTTTTCCAGACCTTCTTGACCGAGTACGTCGGCACGCGCCGCGTCGAGGACCTGGACCCGGGCACGCTGCCGAAGGACCAGCTCGACAGCGTCGAGGCCGACAGCTACTGGTGTTTGAGCCGGCTACTGGACGGGATCCAGGATAATTACATTCACGCCCAGCCGGGTATACACCGGCAAGTGCGGCATCTCGAGAAACTCGTCGCGCGCGTCGATGCCGACCTTGTGAAGCACATGACGTCGGAGGGCGTCGAGTTCATGCAGTTCAGTTTCCGGTGGATGAACTGCTTGCTGATGAGAGAAGTCCCCATGAACTGCGCGATCCGCATGTGGGACACGTATCTCGCCGAGGGCCCGCAGGGGTTCTCGGACTTCCACGTGTACGTCTGCGCGGCGTTCTTGATGAAATGGAGCGACGAGCTCAAGAAGCTCGACTTCCAGGATATGATGATCTTTTTGCAGGCCCTCCCAACAGCGTCGTGGACAGAGAAGGACATCGACCTCATCCTCAGTGCCGCCTTCATGTACCAGTCGCTCTACAAGGACGTCGTGAAGTAAGAACAAATAAGCTATTTATACATGCACCCACGTTATAGAAACGAGGAGCTTCGAAGTCTCGAGGTACGTCGACCACGCCCCGTCCTGCTGCGCGTTCCAGAAAGCACCCGTGTATGTCTTGACGGGGCCCCGCGTCACCGCATCGATGCTGCTCACAGAAACAATGAATTTGTAGCCTTGCGCCTCGCTCTTCGCAGTGATCGCGGCTAGGAGCGCCTGGATCCCTTGCGGGATCCCATCTTTGCGCGTCTCGAAGGCCTTCGCGACCTCCTCTTCGAGAATTGACTCGGCGATGGGCTGCAGTTGTTAGCTTGCTCGGTTGAGGGAAGTTGGTAAGGTACTTACGGCTTGCGTGGAGAGCTCGTTGTTAATGCTCACCATTGAGTTGGGTTAGTTAATTAGGACCCTCGTCCGCGACTAACTAAGTAGATGACCAGCGTCCTACGATGCTTAAGGTTTAGATCTAAACTAAACTCTATTTAATGTTATGGCTCTACAATGACCTCGAGCAGCCCGCCAACGTCGTATGAGTCACGGCTCGCCGAGTCCTCGATTTTTGTTCCCTCGATCGTGTGCGTCCCCACGCTGAGTGCCTTGAGCTGGATATTGGTCTCAAAGCATACGTGCGACGCAAGATTCCCGACCTTGAGTTCCTGACTCAAGGGAATTATGCCCCGGCCGTTGGCGGTGCTGCGGTACTGGTTCGATGCGCGGCGGCGCAAAAAGTCGGCATTATAGTTGGACAGAAGCGCCATTCTGTCCGCCGTCTGCGGATGCTCGGGCCGATAAAGGTCCTGCGAAAGGCTGCCGAAATCCATGGTGAAGATGCGGTTGCGCTGCGACCGGTTCATGACCTTGATGTTCCACTCGAATTCGTCGCCCACATGGACGAACTGCGGGCCCATGATCATGATTGTGATGCCCCCCATCAAAGTCAGGTTCGACGAGGACGGCGTTCTGCCGGACGACACTAGTGCGAGTGTGCTCGAGGAAACGTCCGGCCCCTGACTCGAGCCCGCAGAGGTTGGTAGCGGTGAGTTGATGTTCATGTTGAGCGCCGGCGTCTTCGGCAGCGGGCCCTGCGTGCCTTCAAAGTCCACGATCGGAGTCCATTCCGTGCGAATGTTCGGGCGAACGGCCACTTCGCCGTCGTCGCCATAGAGCAGAACTTCGCAATCCAGCGCAATGATCAGCGGTCTTCTTGGCACGCTCACTGCCATGGTCTGCGAGTTCGAGCGCAGCTGCAGATTGTAGCAGAGCGCGTACTTCTCGAAGGGCCGCAACACCACTGCCGCCTCCGGCACGCGACCCATATGATCAGAAAGCCCGCCGTCGAGGTTCACTTCACACAGGTCAATGGACACGGTGTACTCACCGGCAACAAGATCGATCTCGGCGATAATGCGGTCTCTCTCCAACGCGGGTCTTAACGACCTTATCTCCAGCTCAAGAGCCTGCGCCAGCGGCGCCTTCCACCGAAACACTTCAATGCCACCGCTCTCTTCGGCGCGCTTCTCGGGCTCCTCAGAAGCCGCTCGATTCGAAGCTACCAACTGCGTGCTGTTTTCCTGGTCGGTCTCGCGCTCCTCATAAACGCCGGTGAAGTCGAAGCTGCTGCTGATCGTGGAAATCGCCCGCGCATGCCCGCCGCGCGAGCTCGAGGTCAGCGAGGAGAGCGGCGGCTCGGCATTGGACGGCTTGCTGTCGTAGCCGAATGGCACAAGAAACCCAACGCGCGTCGACTGAATCGGCCGCAATGGCGGCAAGTACCTATCCAGCGAGACCTTTCCATTGGCGTTCGCCTCTGCCGCCTCCTCCTCTTGCGTCGCGTATCGTGCAGTCACGACAATGTCGAGCTGCGGGTTCTGGAGCGGACTTCGCGGATGCCGGACGTGTATATCGCCGCTCCACTTATCGGTCTTCACCAGATTTTCGTCGTGGATAACGACGCTGTGCTCGTGCTCCATGTCCAGCATGCTCCCTGTGACCGTCATGTAGAGATGCATGTCACACGCCTTCGGGGCTTGAATGTCGACATGTATTCTCTCATCATAGAATAGGATGCAGGTACTGTCTTCAGGCTTTACGGGGCTCCCATCGTGTCTCTTTACATCCAGCTTGAGCATATATATTGCACGTGGCAAGTCGTCCACTTATCTTCTACAACCCAGTGCGTGTGCTCAAGACAGACTGAAAAGTGACCGTATAACGGAGACCATATTTTTCAAGCTCGCACGATCGAGTCAAGAAGATTCACTTGCAACTGGAGGAAGCTAAAAGAGGCCGAATTAAAAATGTCGAAGAACCAGCCCGCTGGAAAGGCGATCCTCGCCTCTACAATTGCGAAGACCTTTGTTCCTGAGCTCGAAGCTGGCGTTGCTAAGCTTGAGCGTCCGCCGCTGCTCGTAGGCATTCTGGCCAATACCGACCCCGCGGCTCGCGCTTATGCCGACTGGACAAAGAAAACGAGCGAGGAGCTCGGATTCAAGTACGAACTCAGGGAGGTCGAGAAAGAGGAGCTTGAGGAGGCCATTATCAACGCAAACGTGGACCGCAGTGTCGATGGCATCCTGGTGTACTTCCCCGTGTTCGGTGGTAGGCAAGATCAGTACATCCAGCAGGTTGTCTCGAAGGACAAAGATGTCGAGGGCTTGAGCCACGTCTATATCCAGAATCTCTACCAGAACATCCGCTATCTCGACGAAGCAAAGACACAGAAGTCGATTCTGCCTTGCACTCCTCTAGCAGTGGTTAAGATCCTCGAGTATCTCGGGGTCTACAACAAAGTGCTGAACTACGGCAACCGTTTATACGGCAAGACCATCACGATTGTGAACCGCAGCGAGATCGTCGGCCGGCCGCTCGCAGCACTGCTTGCTAACGATGGCGCGACTGTGTACTCTGTGGATATCAACAACATCCAGAAGTTCACGCGCGGCAATGGTTTACATCACATCAAGCATACGGTCACGGATACGGACATATCGCTCAAGGACGCCGCGCTGCAGTCCGATGTGATCATCACCGGCGTCCCGTCGCCATCATACAAGTTCCCGCTCGAGTACGTGAAGTTCGGCGCCGTGTGCATCAATTTCAGCAGCGAGAAGAACTTCAGCCCAGAGGTGAAGGAGCGCGCCTCGTTGTATGTGCCCATGACCGGTAAAGTGACGATCATGATGCTGCTCCGCAACCTCCTCAGACTTCACAATAACGAGCTGCTCCGTCAGAAACAATAATTAAATACAAATATATGAGACAGGTTAATCGGAGAAGCCGCCGAAGTCGCCGTCACCTGCGTCGTCGTCAACATCGCCATCGACGTCGTCATCTTCTCCGCTCCCCTCAGAGTCATCCTCGTCCTCACTGACCTGGTCGTACTGCCGCTTCAGACCCTTCATCTTGCGCGTTTGCAGTTGCGAAAGGTCCTGCTTTCCGACGTGGATGCGACCGAGCTTATCGCCCATGATATCCATTTCGACGTTCTTCTTCGTCTTCTCTTCCTGCTTGCCGCGCTTGAAGGCCTGCTTCTCCATGTCCGGGTTAGCGCGCTGCTCGCGGCCGATCGCAAACTCGAGCCGCGGCCCGATCTCGTCCAGCTCGACGCGGGGCATTTTGGGCGTTGTTGAGGCCTCCGTCTTCAGCAAGTAGACGCGGAAATGCACGTGGGGAAGCAATGCGCTGCCGGCCGGCGCGTCCTCCGGAACTTCGGCGCCCTCGGCCGCACCCGTCGACACGATGATGACGTGCTGGAGCCCGGCCGGGTCCAAAAGAGACGTTTCTTCATTCCTGAAAAAGTCTGTGAACAGCGACTTGATGTGCTGATATACGGGATGCTCGTCAAATAGCGGGCCATTGAAGACGATCATCGGCTTCATGCCAACGTTGAAGGTCTGCTTCGCAAAGTCTTGCATGAGCTTGCCATGCACGACCATTAGCTCGATCATGTCGTAGATTTCGTAATTGAACGTCCGCGCGAACGTCAAGCAGTTCGGGCGCTTTTTGTTGTGGCTTGACAAAACAATGAGCGAAGTGTCGTTTTTGTCAGAGAAGAATTCCAAGCTCGACGCGTCCTCGAAGGGCCGCACCTCGTTTTTGCGCTGGAACCGGACCGAGTACGGCTTTTTAAGCCCCTCAAGATCGACCATTACATCGTGAAGAAACTTGTTAGACGTCGATCCCGGGACGAACAGCGCCTTTTTCACGTTCTCGGCGGCCTTAGGCGCTCTTTTATCAAGAGCTCTCTTCGATCGCGCGTTCTTCGGCTTGGCCGTGCGCAACATATTCCAATTGTAGTTTAGAGAAAATGTCCCGGCGTTGAAAAATCGAGGTTGAAAAAAATCCAGATATAGTAGGGTTCGCACGTGAGGGTTGGTGGGGACATACATACATACAAATAGGCACATAAGTAACGTACGAATCACACTCAATGCTGGCTGAATTCATACAGATACGAGCGCACTTTATCCTCCTTATCATCCGGCACCGTGGCTTGTACGGCGGCAGCTCTTAGCTGGCCCATGACTTCTCGCAACGTCTTTGTATCGACGTCGTTCCGCATATCGAGCATGCATTCGAACAGATCCAAAGGCGCGTCCCGTTCTTTAGAGCGCAGTTCCATGAACAGAGCCGGCATTTCGTCGAGCCCGGCCGTCAGCACGTCCCCGAACAAGTCGAAAATGTAGAACACGTCGGCGACCATGTCGTGATCGAGGCCGCAGTCCGTGAAGAACTTGAACAGCGCCTTCGCGTCGTCCTGAATGCGCACGCGTCCACGGCTCATATTCAGCTTCTTAGTTTTCAGCACGCCATTGCTCTTGGTAACGACCATGGACCGCAGATACCACAAGATGGTTTCCGTGCACAGCTTGCCGCAGTAGATATCAAAGAGGTCGCCGAGCAGCAATTTTCGTGCGTCGGCCACGAAGTCTGCGTACGTGTCGATGATCGCCTGGATGGTGACTCCCTTGTACCATTTGTCGCTCTTGAAAACTTCTTGGAAGGCCGGCTTCGTATCGGAATAAATAATTCTCAAAGCGTTCATAAAGCACTCTTTCGTCACATCCTGGAAGCCCTCCTGAGCCTGCGTGAAGCGCGCCTTCACACGCTCCTGGTACCTTGGCGGCATGTGGGGCGACCACTTGGTCGACTGCTCGTCAAGGAAACTGAAGCCACGATCCTGGTCGTTCACAATGACAAACAGGTACTCATAGAGGCCATGCGGCGCATCCGGGTCGCCGCGCGTCGCCTTATCTGTGACTTCGCGCATCATCTTGATCCAGTTCTGCTGTCTCGACGCAACGATCTCGCAGCAGGCGTCTACACACCCGGAGATGACGCGCGCCTGTCCGCTTTGCGCCGCGACCTCGAGCTGTTGCGAGATGAGTTTCGTTACGGTCGTGTGTGTTTCTAAGCCCACGCCGTCAGCATGGTATTCCGGGTGGAAGATGTCGTGCTCGAAGTCGTACTTCTCGCCCATCCAGATCGACTCGTACCACCGCTTCAGCTTCGACGTGAGAATCTTCGCGTAGTCGTCGTACAGCTCGCGTTCCTTGCCATCGAGAAGCGGCGGCTCCAGCAGTTCGGGCGTGGCCTTCCTTGAAACGCCGAATACCTTGGACATCGTCGCGTAATACTCCTTGTCGTACCTCAGAATCTCGAGCAGGATCTCCGCGGGAGGCTCCTTCTCGAGCATGCTGTTGAGGACGCCGTAAATCCCGCGGTGGTACCACAGCACGAATTTGTTGAAAATCTGCCACCGCGCGGGGCAGCACGGCGCCAAGTACTCCTTCGCGGCGACGAGCTCGTTGTTCACGAACTGCAAGTTCTGCAGCAGCTCTTTTGGCGCCGAGTCCGGCGGGAACGCGCTCATGCAGTTGTCGAACTGCGATTTGATCGACGCTTCCATGCTCTCGAAGCACCGCTCGAGCACGCGCCGCGGCTGCCGCACGTACTGGTCCTTTGTCCTGCTTTTCTGCGGCGACGCGGACTGCTTTTGCGAGAATTTGACAATGATGTCCTGCTTCTCCTCCATCTCCACGATTTTCGCAAACCGCACAACCAGCGACCGGTTGTTTGCGCGCAGCGTCTCGAGCAGGTCCTCGGATATGGCCATCAGCGTTTGGTCGAACACGGCAATCAGCTGGTCGAGGGGCTCATATAGCCTTCGGAGCGTGAGCCGTGTATCCGAAGTAGAGTCCTTCGCGCTCAAGTACTGCACGGCGTCCTCCTTGACCTGTAAAAGACCGTTTAGGAGAAAGTGCGTCGGCACGAGGTTCGGCATCGGGTTCTCGATATCGAATTCGCCGTCTGAGGCCATGAGCTGCTCAGCAGTGCGGATGTTCTGCTGGTACGAGTCGAAATGCGCGACGAGTTTCTCGGTCACGTCGAAATTCGCGAGCATCGTCGCGACGGACTGCGTGTCTTGGAAGCCAGGCACGTGAGGCAGCGAGCTTGCATACAGATCGCTCATCTCCGCAAGGCTCTCGGTCGATGTCTCGACGTTGCCCTCGGCCAGCTCGAGGCGCTGCATGCCGTCGGCGAGCATCTTCATCTGCACCTGGATGCCGGTCTGCAATTGCGTGTCGATGTGGCTCTTTTCGCGCAGCAGCCTTTTACGTAGCGCGGGGACGTTCCGCAGATGGTTGGTCTCGGTGAAGATCTCCGAAACGAGATCCGAGTACTTCACGTCGTCCTCCATGGGTGGATGATTCACTGCTCACACTTTACTTACATAATACACGGCATAGTTAACCGAGCGACTTCGCCTCTATCTCCGCGCTGAGCCCCGTCCCGCCGTATTTTCCTATAAATCACGGCTCAAAACCTCATGGATCTGCGGTCGCGAGTTCTCTACCAATTCAAAGAACTCATATACCTGGCTCACGTATACCCGAAGCCATACCGCGAATGCTGCGACAAGATCAAGGCCGCCTACCGTAAGCAGCGGAACCTACAAACGCGCGAGGAGATTGAGAAGGCGCTGAGTTTCGGAGAGTACATGAAAAACGAGATCGTTGCTTTACATCAATTGAAGACGTATAGGACTATGAAGGAGCGCTACTACTAGAGGTTCTCTATGCTGAATCAGTCTGCGCTGCTGTAGGTTGGCAGAATGTCGAGGTGGTCGTGGCGCCCGAAAATGTGGAGCGGGTGGCGGCAGTTCAGGTTGATCGTTTTTGTGGGGATACTGTCTGAGGGAGAGCCACGGTAGAGCGCGGCGTAGACGCTCCACGTGTACCTGCGGCTGATCAAGTCGCGCTCGAAGTCCGGCGCCAAGTCGGGAATGACGGCGCGCTCTAAAATGTCGTTCGTGAAGTCGATCTCGGTCTTCCCCGTGACATCCATGCGGTCCTCGAGTTTGAAGATCGTGCGATGCTTGACGTCCTCGTTCAGTTTCCCGAGCGTGCGCATGACCGTGTGGACCGCAATCGTGATGTTCAGCGCCTTCAAAGTCAGCGGCGGCATGTCTCCAAACAGCTTCAAATTGACCGGCATGTTCAGCTCGTCGTCCGTGTAGATCCCGGGCACCGGGAAATCGACGGACAAAAGCGCCGACCCGGCGCTGTCAGAAAACCTGCCCGAGGGCTCGCCTACGTCGGTCACCGATTCACCGGCCTGGTCGATGGACAGCGGCGGCGTGAGAAGCTCGGCGCGCTCGGCAGCCTCCGTCGGCGTGCCGTAGCTGACCAACGGAGCACGCGAGTCGCTGCTGACCGGCATGTGCGAGAGCTGGTTCACAAAGCTCGCCTTCACGTCATCGACCACGGCGACCATGTAGACATTGCGCTCAGCCGACATCGCCGTCTTCGATCCGCGCAGCGACGCCTTGATGGTGTAGTAGATCCGATTATGGATATTCACAACGACGCTCGGCGGCGCGTTCCCGGGGATCGCGATCACAAACGGGAACGTCTTCTGGTCGGCCGACGTCAGCTTGCTGTCCTCGGGAACAAGCTCCATCTTCTGCTCGCAGAACACCTGCTGGTCATTGATCTCGCTGTACGGCCCCTGGACTTGCATTGTTTTCATGGTGCCTGTAAGGGTGATCTCGAGCCCGGCCAGCGAGATCGCGCCTAGACTGCTGACGCTCACGGAGCCGAAAATCTCGGTGCCGGGCTCATAAATTTTTGTCTTGTTATCAAGACTAATCTTCAGTCTTGCCAGCATGGTTAAGTGAGTGTGCCTGGAAAAATTGAGCGGTGGGTATGTATTGCCAAGTCCCCCCCCCTATGGCATCCTATGGCATCATTACCTCGCATAACTCGGAGAGTAGGGTAAGAGATAAGAACAAGCACTCGTCACGTTACACTGCAAACGACGTCAGAGCGTCATGCCGCCGAAACGCGCGAGAGCAGTAGCAAGAAAATCGAGATCTAATAACATATGCATACAGATTAAAGGTGATCAGACAATACGGAATGTCCACTGGATCAGATAGATCGTGGTTAAAATGAAGCGGTATGCAGCCATAGCTGCAACCGACCAAAATACAATCGCCATGTAGACTTTAGACTCTTCTGTCCCCGACGACGCGAGCTCTTCACAAGTGCTGTCGGATGCCCGGACAGCGAACCGTTTGGTTGCTGCACTGGATGTGGAAGCAGACGTCGAAGATGTATCGTCATCATTGCCACCCAGCAAGGTTTGAAAGCCGCCGACGTTCAGCACGACGGCGATCAAAGCCAGATTGAAGAACACCCACAATAACACGTTGACGGACCGGACCAAAGCGTAGTAATCTGGCCGCTTATCATCGTCGCTCAATGGCGCCTTCTCCGCGTCCTCTGGCGGCGAAGAAAGAACATCGACCTCGTCCAAGTAATATTTGTCGACGAGCTCTGAGCTCGTGGGCAGCTCCAACTCGAGCTTGCCCGTCTCATCCACGAGCGCCACGCCGAGATCCAATTTCTGCGCCGTGTCGCCCTTCGTGCCCCACGAGATGTCGTGCGTGTTGCAGAACGCATACACATTCAGGATGTTGATGTACATCGGGCTCAGCAAGGTGTACTGGAGGAGGCTTGTGAAGACATGCCACGGATCGAAAAACATCAAAGAGCTGATGAGATAAAGCGCAAAGGTACACAAAAGCGAGACGATGAGGTCTCGGAACGTGCTGTTCGTGACGAGCATCTTCGGCTCGAACTGCCCGCCGTTCGCGCAGATCGCGTACTGGATGCCCTTCACTGCGACGTAGATGGTGACAAACACGAGGTAGCCCATAAGCGCAGAGAAGAACACGACCATAAGGATGTAGAACTTGCGTGTTCCTTGTGGCCGGTTGCCAAAACTGAGCACAAACGAAGTAAGAATGCAGGCCGCATAGATCCACGAAAGCACGATGCTCAGAATCTTACCCGGCGCGAACTGGGCTGAGGAGTCTCCGACCGAGGAGGCCAGAATATAGAACACGAGAAAGAAATTGCCCAAAGAGAACCACGAGAATATAAGCGCGACGAGCTGGTACAAGAACTGGATGTGGAACGACAGCTTGTGGATCAGCGAGTGGCTGCTCCGCCAGATATAGAACCCGTGAGCCAGTGAGTACAACTGCGCAAAGAATGAGCCGTTCAGCCAGCGCCGCCGCTGCAAAATCAGCTCGGAAAGACCCTCGGGGACATCCGTGTGGGCCTTCGCGCTCTTGACATAGGTCAAGACCCAGTTGCAGTTGCGCTTCGACACGAGTTCCCAGCACAGGATCCGGTCCTCGGCCAAGTACATGTTAGCCTGGAAGACGCTGCCTTTGCCTTCCAATTTCTCGCCTTTGAAGTATTTCTCGAGCGGGCCCTCGCCGTTCGCGTTGTTCTGCAACGCCTCAAAGCGGTACGCAGAAAAGGCACCGGGCAGCACGGTAATAAAGCCAAACACGCTCTCACTCGGCTTGTCCAGGATATTCGACATCTTGTACTCGAAGTTCTGCGCGGCCACTAACGGGTTCAGCAGTTTGCGCCCACCGGGACCAAGCATAGCCGCGATCTCGCCACAGGCGCCGGCGACGCACGGGTTGCGGTGGAACGATTTCCACAGGTGGTAGATGGCGTGATTTCCGGGCCTTGTTCCCGAATCCAAAAGCACACAGACGTTAGGCTGCAGCACCTGGCCGAAAGCCTGGAAAAACCAGCGATGGGAGTTGATTTTCTTTTTGTTTTTCTCCTTCATGCAGAACATGAGCTGGATGGGCGTCGCCTTCTCCGTCGTGAGCTTGACGCCTTCCTTCTCGCTGACGCTCTTGATCCGGACCATCGATGTGTACTCGTAAAGATGGGCCTCAACGGCGCGGTCGTTGACCATGTTTTTCGCGAAGCCCTCTTGGTATACGCCGAGGGCCGCCATGAGCGCCTTTGCGCGCGGGTTCAGCTTCTCGCGGCCATCAGCAATAACACAAACAACGACCTTCTTCCAGCCGTTTTCGCCCCATACGGACGAGCGGTCTCTGTGCGTTAAATGGCGGATGTTGTTGAACACTCCCTGGAGCGTCCGCGCCAGCAAGATGTCGTCCTCGTTGTACACGGTCACGCAGATCATGAGCTCCGTCTGTCGCGGCTGCGTGTAGCACATTTGGCGCAGCGTGTACTCGTCCCGGACGAAATCCGCAGGGTCACAAGTAGCGGCTGTGTACCGCATGTGTGTGAACTCGCGCACGGGCTGGTGCTCGGGGTACTGCTCGAGCAGCTGCGTGCTCACAGGACAGTCGAGCACGAGATTGCCGCGGAAGAGCTCGATGGTCTGCAGCATTTTGCTGTTTTCATACGGGTTCGTCTCACCGGACTCGCTTCCAGAATGCTCCTTCTCGTCCTCCTCGTCCCAGGTCTGCAGTCTATCGTCCGCGCAGTAGCCCTGGCTGATGTCTCCCTCCGGGAACTGGTGGCTTTCATCATCGCCGCACACGGGCTCCCACGTATTCAGCTGGTACTCGTCACCGTTGATCGGGATCTCGTAGTCGAAGTCCTCCTCGTCGTCGTACTCGTCTATCGTTGGTTCTCGTTGCAGACCGAAAAGATGGCGCACGGAGTTCGCGCGCCCGACAAAGCTCGATTGGCTCTCTGGGTCAAAATGCTGCTTAAAGGACTCCGAAAACGAGCTGCGCCGGCCGAAGGATCCTCGACGCGCAAAGGGCGTGCGTTGCAGGAAGGAGTTACGCCGGCTCGCCTGCGCCGGCTCGTTGATCAGAGGCACCTCCTGATTAATTGTGTTTGCGTCCCAAGGCATCCGCGGCATAGATTCAGTACTGGCTAGCGCATACTCCTCCTGAATCGGCTGGAAAGTAGCTGGCTCGTACTGCGGGTATCCGCCTCGGTAGGAGGGCACTGCCTCTGTGTTAATGCTCTGGGCATCGTCGATATAACTATAGCGGCGAGCACCTTGGACCTCCTGCGGCTGCAGCATACTCTCTGGCTCTGGAAACGGCTGGTCTTGTACGGCCTCGAACCGCTGTGTCGGAAGTGGGATCGACGGCGATGGGATCGTCGGATCACGCAGCCGTTCATAGGGCTGCCTAGACGTTTTGCGGCCGTTCGAGTACGGATTGTCCATCCTGCTTAGTTTTGTGCTCAAATGGCCTAGAACGTCCGCTTTTATTTTATTTATAGTTTACCAAGGGTCGACTGAAATCAAGCCCCCTTCCCTGACACGGGCTAGGGTGAACCGGATCCGCTCATGAGGAGGGATAGAACAACAGAAGTAGAGAATTCACAAATTAAAATCAATAAATATCATAACCAGAAACTAATCATGCCTGTAGAGAAACCATGCCTGTGGAGAAATCATGCCTGTAGAGAGAGCTCCAGTGCCCTTCTCAAATCCTCGTCCATTTCGTCGCTCTCTGTAGCCACCTCTGTAGTGTTATTGAGCCGCGACATTTCGAGCACCCTTCGGAGCTCCTCGTCCTCTTCACCACCTTCTTCTTCATGCTGCTGGCTTAGCATTAGCGCGTACTCCACCTGCTCCTCGTCCTCCATGTCGCTGAGCGTGAAATCGGCGCGCAGAGATACGCGAAGATCGTCATTCTCGGCATCCTCCAAAGCGAACTCTTCGTTCAGAGCAAGCTCTTCATTCATGTCGTGCACGAGCGTGCTACTATCCAGATTAATGTCGCGCCGCTTGCGTTTCGACGAGTTGCGTTTCGTGCGCGACCGCGTGCGTCTCTTCGCAAAGTCGGCCTTCCCCAGATCGAAGTACTGGATAGCCGGGCGCACGCCAATCAGCCCGCGCAGCCGGTTCGGATCGTTGTCGATTTGGAGATGCGTGATCGGCACAAACCCGTCGCGGCTGTATTGGTTGAAGTCGAGCACCGTGCGCGAGATCCGCGAGTCGACCCGTTTCAGCGTCGTTCCGCTGAGAATGTCCACAGCGATTGCGCGGCCGTTGTAGCCGCCCACGAGCACGACGGCCGAGTTCGCCGCGAGCTTTGTGACCTGCGGCTTGCCGGACTCTGCGAGCCGTGCGTCGTAGCCAATTGGATTCGGCACTTGCCATACCGGCTCGCTCTTGATCGTGCGCTCGCTTGGCGCCGCCGCGTCCCAGGAAACGGACACAAAATTATCATTAGGGGACTCGATTTGCCGCGCGGTGTTGCCGTTGACAATCACCACGACTTTTTTCGTCTCCGACTCCGGCTTGTGGCACGCCGGGATCGAGAACATGCAGATGTCATTTGTCGAGAGCGCCAACACGAGGCATTTCGCGCCGGGCGCGAACGTCGAGTCCAAGGTCAGCGCGGTGATCTCTGCGTTCGCCGGCAGCTCGAGCTCGGTCATTTCACCGGATACAAGGTCGTGAATGTGTACGAACTTGCGCGTGCTGAAGATAATGCAGTCGTTACACTGTTCGAGCTGCAGAGCCGCGTCGATCAGATCGAGCGTGAGCGGCAAAATGCCGATTTTCGTCATCTCGAACGACGAGTCTTCCGTCGGCGTGAACCGGTAGAGCCCGCCGTCCGCATAAATAGCAACCACAGAGTGGCCATCGTTCGCGACATTCATGCCGTACACACAGCCCTCAATCACGAGCACGCGGGACCGCGACGGCCTGAACTCCTTGTACCCAACACCATTCGTCAGAATCACCGTGCCGTCCTGGCTGCCGCTCGCGACCGAGACGGCCGATCCCACGGGTTTGGCGAAGCTCCGCGTCTTCGCGATCCACAGCGCCGAAACGGCCGACGCGTGGCGGTACGCGAAGTCGACGTGGTCGACGGTGTACGACCCGTCTCTTGAGAAGCTGATGCCGCTGACGTGGCCGTCGGAGAACCCGAAGATCATGCCGAACCGGCTGCCGTCCGTCAAACTCACGGGCACCGTCTCAAAGCGCGAGGCCTGGATCCGCCTTCTGATTTTCCCGCGCTCGAGATCGATCGCTGTGCCGAGTCCCTGCCACGGATTAAAGCAGTACGCGCCGGCCTCATCGCCCGCGAAGTTCAAGTAGATATCCGACGCGTCCTTTAGGGACGTATTTATCGTTTTGTCCGTTTTCTTTGCGCCGCGACGCCACTTCTGGAGAATCTGGCGCCGTGTCAGCGCTTCCCTGCGCCATTGGCTCAAAGGCAGGCTGACGGGCGTGATTTCGTCTGTGCCGAAGTGGTCGCGAAAACTCTTATGCCAAACCCGGTCACTAGCAACGTCATGCCACGCGCGGCAGACGAGCGGCACCGTATCCAGATCTTTCGGCGAGAGATAGCTGAACACCAGCTCGAGAATCTCAAATGGCAGCATCTTCTGCTCCGAGTGCCTGCGGCACGTTTTAATTTTTCAGCAGGGTTTCTTTCTTTAGTAAATCCGTATGTACTATTGCTTGCTTTTAGATATAGAGCCGTTCTGAGGACGGGGGCTTTTACGCTTGTAGTGTCTATAGCGGATCTTCGGTTTGCTGCGCGCAACACCACCAGCGCTTTTATTTCCAGGCACAATGCTGTTCTTTGTGCTTTTGAAAGAGATCGGCAGATCGAGCTTCAAAGCCGCTTCAAAGATGGATTCAGAGGTGGGAATTCCTGCTTCGTTAGGCCGAGCCAGATCAGCCATGACTCCTAAGTAAAGGAAACAGGTCCTATGTAAGGGCAACGACGTAGGAAGAAAGTCTTACGGGCTTGGGTAAACCACATATATCCACAATTAAACAAATTTATGGATCGCGAGAAGTTGCGAAAGGCGATTGCGCAGAATCCGAACTTCACGGAAACGCGGAAAGCCTCGCTGTATTCAAACTTCTCCCGGCTCGAGGATATCAACCCCGACGGCTTCGAGGCAAACATCATTGCCTGGCGCGAGGTTCTCGAGACGGCGCTCAGGGCGCATGCGTTTGCAGACCGTACGTGCATCGAGGCCTCGCCTGAGCTCATCAAGGCTTTGAGCGATCCGAAAAGCGGCATCCCTTTAAGCCTGGACGCGGTGTTCGCGTCGATGCTGCAAGACGGCACAATTGTGCCGCTCGACAAGTTCAACAGGTCGCGGCTGTCCCGCGTTTTAAGCTGGGCGGCCTCGTTTGTATGGGACCGGACGCACGTCCCCGTAAGTGGCGAGAAGTATGTGAGTGTGAATGCGGTCAAAACCAGCGCACGGCAGCTCGTTGCGCAGCTGCAGCAGGCAGCCGAGCGCCACGGGAGCACGCGCGCCGCGAATGTCTTCAGTTTGGCCGAGGTCCGGGCCCTGCTGCCTGGCTTCAGCGAGCTCGATGTGCGCTGCTGTTTGGCGAGCGCCGAGCTCGAGCATGCGTGCAATGTGATCAAGCTGCGCGGCACCGGGCCGATCACGGAGGCGGACAAGACGATTGTGAGCTTGCGCGCACATATCACGGAGCTGAGCCAGCGCGAGCAAACGCTGACGCACGAGATCCGCGAGTGCGACGACCTCGCGCGCGAGAAAGTGCGCGTGAACCGGCACGCCGCGAAGACGGTGCTCAAAAAACGCGCGCTTTTAGAGAAGACTTACGAGCGCACGCTAGTGCTCATTGACCAGCTCGAGACGGTGCTGCACAAGATCGACGACGCCGACGATAACAAGCACGCCTTGGATGCGCTGAAGGCGAGCTCGGGCGTTCTTCGCGAGCTTAATAGAGGCACCGACGTCGAGACTGCTGAGAGCGTCATGGAGGGCCTGCAGAATGCCGTGGCCGACACGGACGAGGTGTCGGCGAGTTTGGCCGGCCTGCAGCTCGACGACGAGGCCGAACTCGACACGGAGCTCGCGGAACTGGAGCGGGAGGAGCTGGCGAAGCGCATGCCGAGCGCTCCAGTGAAGCCAGCTGAGACTATTGAGACACGACGCACGTCAATAGCGAGGCGCGAGCTGCAGAAAGAGACGCGCAAAGAGCGAGAGAATAGAGAGCGAGGGAGTAGAGAGCGAGGGAGTAGAGAGCGAGAGAGTAGAGAGCGAGGGAGCAAAGAGCAAGAGACAAGAGAGAGCGAGGCGAGAGTTGTTGCCGGCTAGTTTGCCAACTGGTATTTGTCTTACCGTATTTATGTTGCCGAGGGATCTGGCATTTATTTATTTAATCCAATAGTAGCGAGCACAAAGAGTAGCGAGACCGAGCACAAGAGCAGCCAGAAAAGGCCAGCGGCGAGAGATAGCAGCAAAGTGCAATGCGTAGCTGTTGCAAACTCTATCCCACCGTTAATAAGACGTTCTGGTATATATCCAATACAGTAGCGAGATGTCAGGGTACGTACGTGCATCGACCATGAAGCTATTCCGGCGGCTTCTGCACGCCTTTCCCGAGGCGCCCGAATTTGCCGTCCGCAATATTGTGCACGGCGCGCCGGTGATAGATCCGCGCGCAGTCAGCAAGCCGCATTTTCAAACGCTCGGGTTGGGATCCGTGCTCGAGGTCGAGCTGCCGTCGAGCGTCGAGCTCGTCGCGAAACGAAACTCGCTGGTCGGGGTTCTCGGCGCGAGCGCAGGCACAAGCTTTCTGACCTCGCGGCTGCTGCTTGCGCGGTCGCCGCTCGCGTCGCTCGTCGGCAGGCAGCCGCTGCTGCACCAAAGCATAGTCGGATCGAGCCCACTAACCGTGCTCGTTGGCGCGGCGAACCGCCACCTGAACTCGCTCGAGCTCGACGGGTCCGTGGACTGGGTCGTCAAAAGCCCCATTGTCGCCTACACGGGCAAGCAGCTTTACATCTCGCCGCGCACGGGCTGGGCGCTCCGGTCGGCGGCGCCGTTCAGCCACGCGCTCGTGTCGGGCCGTGGTCTGCTGGCCTGGGCCACGCCGGCGTCGCCCGTGCAAATAACCGTTCCCGAGGGCGAGTCCGTGCTCGTGGCGAAGCGGCATCTCAGCGCGTACACGGTGGACACGAACGCCTCGTTCCCGCGCGCCGAGCTGAAGGCGCTCGACTTCGAGTTCAAGGCGCCGGTCATAGACGACGTGCAGGCCGTCGAGCCCGCGACGGCGGCGCAGCGCTTCAAGAAAACCGCGGTCGACTGGCTCGCGGCCCTGAAAACAAAACTGACCTGGCTTCTCAGCGTGGGCAACACGGGCCAGTTCGTCGAGATATACGGGCCCTCGACGGTGCTTGTGTCGTCGGCGGCGCGGCCTCTGCGGAAGGCCAGTCCCAAAAACTCTTAGATATGTATATGTGAAGCGATGAGTCGTGTATGTATTTGATTTGTGTAGTGATTGATTTAGAAGTGATGGATTCGGTTGATGTGCTGACGTTGATGTGCTGTTGATGTGCTGACGTTGATGTCGTGCTGACGCTAAATTCGTGTATGAACTGATTTACTCGATTGATTTATTCGACGTGGATTCGTGGCCGACATGGATGTCGACGTGCAATCACTAATATTCATACGATCCATTTAGTTCTATTTATCTAGGCAGAGTGGTGGTGCTGCTTAGCGGCAGCGGCCATCTGGTTCAGGGCGCTGCCCGCCTTGAACCAGCCGATCTGCTCAGCGTTGAAGGTGTGGCTGAGCTCGGTGTCCCACGGTTCGCTGCCGTCGGCCGGGTGGACGCGCATGGTCAGGTTCTTGCCCGGCGCGAACGACGTGAGCCCGAGGATGTCGATGCGGTCCTTCGGGTTGATCTTGTCGTAGTCGTCCGGGTTCACGAAGTTCAGCGGGAGCATGCCCTGCTTCTTGAGGTTCGTTTCGTGGATACGCGCGAACGACTTCGTAATGATGGCGAAGCCGCCGAGGTAGCGCGGCTCGAGCGCGGCGTGCTCGCGCGACGAGCCCTCGCCGAAGTTCTCGCCGCCGATGACGACCCACTTCACGCCCTGGTCGCGGTACGCGATCGCCGTCTCCGGGACGCCGCCCCACTTACCGGTGAACACGTTCTGGATGTTGTTCGCCTCGCCGTTCTCGATGTTGATCGCGCCGATCATGTAGTTGTTCGAGATGTTCTGCAGGTGGCCACGGTACTTCAGCCAGGGGCCGGCCTGCGAGATGTGGTCCGTCGTCGTCTTGCCGAGCGACTTGATCAGAATCGGCATGTCCTTGCCGTCCTTGCCGTCCCACGGCTTGAACGGGCTGAGGCGCTGCAGACGGTCCGACTCCGGCGACACGAGCACCTCGAGGCCCGAGCGGTCCTTCGGCGGCGCCGTGTACGTGTTCTGCCCGCGGTCGAAGCCCTTCGGCGGCAGACCGAGGCCGTGCGGCTCGTCGAGCTTGAACTCCTTGCCGTCGGCGCCCTTCACCGTGTCCGTGATCGGGTTGAACCGCAGGTCGCCCGTGATCGTGTAGGCAACGACCATCTCCGGCGACGCGACAAACGCGCGCGTCTCCGGGTTCGAGTCGTTGCGGCCCGTGAAGTTGCGGTTGTACGACGACACAATCGTGTTCTTCTCGCCCTTCTTGATGTCGCGGCGGTCCCACTGGCCGATGCACGGGCCGCACGCATTCGCGAGCACGATTCCGCCGTAGTCGAGGAACGTCTGCAGCAGCCCGTCGCGCTCGATCGTCGCGCGCACCTGCTCGCTGCCGGGCGTCACCGTAAAGATCGACTTCGCCTTCAGGCCGTGGTCCATCGCGTTGCGCGCGATGTTCGCGGCGCGCGTCATGTCCTCGTACGACGAGTTCGTGCACGACCCGATGAGGCCGACCTTGACCTCGAGCGGCCAGCCGTTCTTCTCCGCCTCCTCGGGCACCTTCGAGATCGGCGTCGCGAGGTCCGGCGTGAAGGGGCCGTTGATGTGCGGCTCAAGCGTGTTCAGGTCGATCTCGATGACCTGGTCGTACTCACAGCCCTCGTCCGCGCTGAGCAGGTCCGCCTTGTACGCGCTCGCGTAGTCGGCGATGTCCGACCGGCCCGTGCTCTTCAGGTACTTCACCATGCTGTCGTTGTACGGGAACACCGACGTCGTCGCGCCGATCTCGGCGCCCATGTTGCAGATCGTGCCCATGCCCGTGCACGAGAGCGCGTCGACGCCGTCGCCGAAGTACTCCATGATCGCGCCCGTGCCGCCCTTCACGGTCGTGATGCCGGCGACGGTCAGAATGACGTCCTTCGCCGACGCCCAGCCGCTGAGGCGGCCCGTCAGCTTCACGCCGATGTACTTCGGCGCCTTCAGCTCCCAGGGCTGGCCGGTCAGCGCGTCGACGGCGTCCGCACCACCGACACCGATGGCGAGCTGGCCGAGACCGCCGGCGTTCGGCGTGTGCGAGTCAGTGCCGATCAGCAGCGCGCCGGGGAACGCGTAGTTCTCGAGGACGATCTGGTGGATGATGCCGGAGCCGGGGCCCCAGAACCCAACGTTGTACTTCGCGCACGTCGAGCGCAGGAAGTCGTAGACCTCGCGGTTGATGTTGATCGCGCGCTCCGTGTCCTCGGCGCTGCCGTCGCGCGCCTGGATCAGGTGATCGCAGTGCACAGTGGCCGGCGTGCGGACGGCGAAGTTCGGCGAGCCGTCGGCCGCGGCGAACTGGTCGAGCTGCAGCAAGCACATCTGCGCCGTCGCGTCCTGGCAGGCGACGCGGTCCGGGCGCAGCTTCAAATAGCTGACGCCGCGCTCGACCTTGAAGGTCGGGTCGACGAGGTGGCTGTAGAGGATCTTCTCACCGTACGTGAGCGGCCGCTTCAGCGTATCGCGCACGATCTTCAGATTCTCGACGTTGTTCGCATAATTGATGAAGGTGTGATCCTCCCAGATATTCTGGTGGACCTTCGAATCCCGCGTGATGCTGGAGTACGCACGACGCAAGGTCTGCGACGCAGCAACTGAAGACTTAGCTCTCAACATCCGTGGACACAGTAGTGTAATTTTTTTAGAGTTGAGATAAGTTGGAAAGAGAACTTTTGCTGCCGCTCATGCCTACCCTAATATAGACACTTTGTCGTCCCCCGCATATGTAATCATGCTGCCTTTCATTGGACCGCTCTGCCCCAGCTCCCGTGCCCCGGAAGCTCACAGGCGCGTGATGCCGGCACCCCAGCCAATGAGATGCGCCCAATAATGCGTGCGCAGTGGGGACCGCCGGAAACAGCGGCCTTAGTTAGGCCCACGCGAGATTGACTCGTACTGTGTTTAATTATTTGTCCATACCTACTGAATTCCGGCGCAAGCGTCGGTTTGTGGTCTCGCGGGATAGGGGTTCGGCCCCGATGGCGGAGGTTGATTGGTAGATATTACTCGGCGTGTGAGTCGTGGATTAGCTGGGTACATAATACCGGGGAAATAGGGGGAAAAACCGTCCAAGGCATATGCGGGGCTAGGACCGACTGCACTCCACAAAAACCACTAACTGGTTTAAATTATCTTGCCCGGAAATCATGTCGTTGGAATTCGTTAAAGAAATATTAATAATATGGCCTTGATCAACCGTTTAAAGTCCATTATACGATTCAGATTCTAATCGTTGGCGGTCCAGCTCGCCGAGTACTTGGCCACGATCTTCTTCAACGCGCTCTCTAGATTTTCCCATAAAAAGACCTTGACATCTTTCTCGATATTGCGGGGCCTTGGGGCGCCGTAGCTCATGATCTGCCGGAAGAACTCCTTGAGCCCGGGCTTCGACTTCGAAACGGTGATCGGCCGACACACCTCGAGGTTGCGCCGGATGCGGTTCTTCTCCTCGACACTGAACCGCTGGTCGATGATCAGCTCCAGCAGCGTGATGCAGTCGACCGACGTCACGAAATATTCGTCTGTGTTTTTCCGCAGGATGCACGAAATCGCACACATGCTGCTATTGTAGTACTTCGGATCAATCGTCTGGAAATGAAGATCGACCCGCACCCCGTGCTGCACCCGCGTGAATGCAACAAGCCGTCTGCCTAACCGCGTCTCTTGCTCCGTCCAGTCCCGCGTCAGCTGGCGGAGGTTCCCAATAATGTGGAGCTCGGCTTGAGTCTGATGCTCCTCGGGCGCCGCCTGGCCTACCGCCGGCGGCGGGACGTAAAAGCCCTTTTGTGGCGGCGGCGGAGCGGCTCCCGCTATATACCGGCGATCCATATAGCCATATGGCATCGGTTGCTCAAACGGTCCGCCTTGCTCGTAGTACGGCACGGGGCCGTGCTCGGGCCACGGTTGATACGGATCGTATTCTTTTGCTCGGCCAATGGGCTTATTAAGGGGCTGCTCGTCGTCGCTGCTGCCTTCAGAGGGCTCGCTATCATCGTCGTACGAACGCTGTTTGTGTGACATCGGGTACTGGACGGGAACTGCGTGCGGCGCAGCACTAGAAGGACCCGCAGTAGGCACGGCCGCCATGGGCCCCATGGCTTGCGGAGAAGGCAGAAACCCGGGGGGCGGTGGGTACCATGCATGCTGCTGTGGAGGTGGAGGCTCTTGCTGCTGCTGCTGATGCTGCTGCTGCTGCTGGCGGCGGCGCCGGAACTGACGCACAGGCAACGAGTCATTATTGATGGGCGCTAAACCCGGGTCGTGCCGGTCGTGCTGCTCTTGTTTAGCAAGGGCCGGCCGCGGGCCTTGTGATCGCACATTGAACTTCTGAGAGTGCTTTTTGGGGAGATTTTTGGCCCGCAATGGGACCGGCTGCGTGTCTTCGCCTTCGAAATGCGCACGCTCAGGATGAAATAGCATAATTGGCGGGTTCTCATAGTAGCGCCGGCGCGAGGGTGTTGCATGAGATACAGTACTATGGGGTCCCGTTGCTGACGAGGCTCTATTAGTGGATGGGTTCCGGTAGTACTGATCTAGACTGGAAGGATGCTTCTGCTGATGCGTCGACTGCGAATACTGCACGCCTTCGGCTCTTCCGCCGCTCTCTCTTCGAATCAATACGGGCGTTTGCGCTCCAGGAAGCAATGGTGGCAGCAAGGGCGCCTGTGGCAACGAACCGACGGACGACGCCTCCAAGGGGTCTTCGATGACGGGTGTTGCCAGCACTGGCACGCGTGGAGGCCGCGTAGTATTATCGTGTGCAGGATAAATCTCCTCGTCCTCCTCATCCTCCGTGTATTCTGCTTCATCATCGTCTTCAATGCTGTCCTCCGCACCTCGGGCCGTCGATCCTCCTCGTGGGGTGTCTGCGACGTATGGCTGATTTGTGGCTCGCGGATATAGTTCGTAAACCATCTGTCCCGGTAGTGGTCCTTCGGATGAAATTGGAATGTAAGTGGATTGAGACCTTTCTGATGGTCCCAAATTTGGGGTATGCTCTCTATCATGGCCGAGCTCTGTGCTGTCGACCTCTTCTGGAGGAACCGAGGCATCCCTCATACCTGTGTTGAAACTTAATAAAACAAAAACCGCCCCACAAAAAAAATGGTCGATTTGTTGGCGTCAAGAAATATTGTTGAGAATGCTGAATCTCTTTAACCAAGTCTCACTTGACGTTTTGCGCTAGTAAGGAAATTCGTGAAGGGCTGGTTCGGATGCTATCCATAAAATGAATGACTTCTCGCGCCCGATAAAGAATACCAACTTGCAGATAGGCGTTGTTCTTAAACTCCGGTTCTTTCCTTCAATCTGGATGCTTCTTCTGAGGTGTGTACACTAGTTCAATTGAGTAGCAGCCTGATTTCCATAGTCCGGGGTCCGTAGGGTTTCTTCCAAGCTTGGCACCGTGGCTCAGAGTGTTTTCAAGAAAAGGACAAAAAAATTAATGCAGATAGCACCTTTTTCAATTGTGTTTGTTGATGGTGTTTTCGCGCGCGAGCACTGATTAATGTTTCGCGTAAACAGAAGCGCTATGACACACACAAGTAAGCAATAGAAGCCGCTTTGATTTAATTTTCGATCTTCACCCTTTCGAAGTGAGGCGCTGAGATCACCAAAAAAAATACCTGGATAGAACTGTCCTTTTTGATGGGTCCCAATAGAGAGGATGAAACACCTCGAAGTGGAACTGATTGGTGTGCGTAGGGCTTGCGTTTTAAACGAGCACTTTTGTTGTACGGGTCGGAGTAAGGACAGGAGATAAGATCGAATGTCTTTTTGGACAGGTTTCGGAGCCGTACTGAGATTGTCCAACCCTTCCGATCCGGTTGAGTCGACTGGACGGGTATTCCTAGACCTTAGAAGCTTCGGTTCGTTTTCTTTCTGGAAACACTCAATTTGCGGGCACGTTTGGCAATGGACTCATCAGCGAAAAAAATTGTCAGACATGCGTCTCGCATTCTCATGACCTGAAGTTTCACAAGTGTGTCAGCAACGATAAGTTGTATGTCGAAGTCAATCCTTTTGCATAAGTAGGGTAAGTGCTGCCCATGCCACATCGTATTTCTACCCCAGAGGTTTTCTCGTGGCACGTCAAATAGACCACGTAGATGATAATAAAAACATGCACCCTCCCCTGAGTACGCGATTTTCTGGAAATACCCTGTTAAGGCCCAGAATATGCTCAAAGCGTCGAGAGAGGGGTCGCCTGTTGCACCCGGAACACGAGAAAAATGACTCACATCCAAACAAACAGAGAGAACGGCGTTGCCAGAAATAAATTAAAACCTACTACGACCGTCTGTTATTCGCACGTTATCACTCTCGCAGTTTCTAACTGCGAACTGGTGTGAGTGCATGCAGGGTAGCGAGCCCTACAGGAAACGCACATTTAAAAATAAAGGAGATGCGTCGCAGCAGCGATAAAAAAAAATAGTTGCAACGGCCAGAACAATTTAATCTGCACAGGGGATCCTTTAAAACAGAGCTGGAGGGATCTTGCCACCTGCATTCTCGCTAAAACGACGTTCCCACTGAGAAATTTGGATTCCGGATCCAATGCCGATCTGAGACAGTTCTCGATGCATAGTTGTTAGTCACGAAAAAAATTTAATAAGCCTGCATGAGTGCCGGCAAGTTTCTCGGCTTCGGTTAGCAATTCGAACAACGAAGAGTGGCCAGAAACTTAAAGCATGCCCACATATTTTTACACGATGTAGTCTAGTTTTTAAGACGAAGTGTTGCGCTTGAAATATGCTTTCACCGAGAAGTATTCCGCCACACTTAGAGCGGCCACACCAGCCACTACGCCAGTTGTGATCAGGGCAGTCAATTTCCCCTGCTTATGCTGCTGGGCCAAGTATGTAGAGGCTGCAGATGCAGTCACCGCGGTGAAAAGAACAGTGGTGGACACAGCTGGGTCCTTCAACTCCTCAGCAACCTTTTCTGAGAAGTCCTCCGACCCGACCGCCTTTTCAGCGGCCTTCTCGATGTCGGCCTTAGCATCACTTACAAATTCCTTGGCCTTTTCGTTGAACGCCCCAGCCACATTGACCACAGCCTCATCGACTGCATGAACCGCGTTCTTAGCCGCGTTCACGCTGGAACTGATGAAATCCTTCGCGTCGTCTGTCACTGAGTTTGCTGTGTCCTCAGCTTTCTTTTGGGCCTCAACGGCCTTCTCGTCTAACTCCTCCGTGGCCTTCTCGACTCCCTTTTGGATATCCTCCTTGACTTGATACTCGCTCATGAGATTCACTTTTTTGATTCAGCAATAGAGTAGGTAGCGGGGTAAGGAGGAATATAGCCGTACATATGAATGTTTATACGATCGAAACGACGGCATTCACGAAGAACGTCCTTAAATTCTTTCGTCTGAAGGCGATTGAACGATTGCGATTTTTACAAAGGCCCTAATTTTTTTTTCTGCGCATCGGCAACCGTTAGTTTTGAGCTACCAAATCATTCCGCGTTCTACTGGACCAATAAGAATGAGAGAAAAATGTTAGTAAGTGTAGAGATGTAGGGCTAATGCACGAAGTGATAAGCTGTAAAGCCGTTCTCTAAAGCGCCGACTGTCTACCTTTTCGGAGCTCTACATTCTCCAATGTCTCGAATTGCGGATCTTGGATTCGTCTCTTCCATGATCAGTTTTTACGATTCTCATGATGACTCATCACATCTTATCACTTGAGTAATTTTTGCCCCGTCTTACGCGTAAGAAAATTGAAAAATCCTTATCTTGTGCAATTTGAATTAAATAAAAAAAAAATTTAGAAGAAGAAATGGCACCCATTAGCGCCGACAGCAAGCAGAGTGGAAGCGCGCGCGTTCTTGGCTCGGCCACTGCGGCAGTTGCGGAACTTGCTATTTTTCACCCGGTAGACACGATCTCGAAGCGGTTGATGAGCAACCAGACCAAAGTGACGTCGTTGTCGAAATTGAACTCTGTAATCTTCAAGAACACTGCGGACCAAGCGTTAACTACTCGTCTGCTCTCTCTTTTCCCCGGATTGGGCTACGCAGCTGGCTACAAAGTCCTGCAGCGTGTGTACAAATACGGTGGTCAGCCCGTCGCCAATGACTTTTTGACGAAGAATTTCAAAGAGACCTTCGAGAATGCGTTTGGTTCGCGCACGGGCAAGGCCATGATGAGCGCGACTGCTGGTTCGATGATTGGCGTGGGCGAGATTGTTTTGCTCCCTCTTGACGTGCTGAAGATTAAGCGCCAAACGAACCCAGAGGCTTTCCATGGCCGTGGCTTTTTGCGCATCATTAAAGACGAGGGATTCAGTCTGTACCGCGGCTGGGGATGGACGGCTGCTCGTAACGCACCGGGCTCGTTCTCACTGTTTGGCGGCTCTGCCTTTGCTAAGGAGTATGTGCTCGGTCTCAAAGACTACTCGAAGGCAACCTGGGGCCAGAATATTGTTGCTTCGATCTTCGGCGCCTGCGCTTCGCTCATTGTGTCTGCGCCGCTGGATGTCATCAAAACGCGCATTCAGAACCGCAACTTCGAGAACCCGGAGGGCGGCTTCACTATTTTGAAGAATATGGTACGCAATGAAGGCCCGACTGCATTTTTCAAAGGCTTGACGCCGAAGCTTCTGACAACAGGGCCCAAACTTGTGTTCAGCTTCGCGCTTGCGCAAACACTTATCCCTGCTTTCGATAGATTGCTGAAGTAAAAAGTATATAAAAAGTGTAATTAATCGCGTTCTCAATTCGTCTTGCTTACTCGTTTTCGTTCAACCAATCCGTTCACACACACGCTTGCACTTCATCACCTGACTGAAAAAAGCATAGGACCATGACGGAGCCAGAGAAGGTGGCAGAAAAAGTGGAAAAGCTCGAGCTGACCGAGGCCGAGGAGGCTCGTCGGAAGAAGAAGCTTCAAAAGAAGCGGCTGGCGAAAAAGAAGAAGGCGCAGACATCTCCTCCAACCGTAGGTTTGTCGAAGGTGTTCCCGGCAAAGACGTTCCCCGTGGGCGAGCTCTTCCCGGTGAACGAGAATTTGAAGCGCACAACTGATGAGGAGGCGCGCGCGAAGGAACGCGAAGCCAGTCAGGACTATGACTACCTCAACGATCTGCGCAAGGCCGCTGAGGCGCACCGTGAAGTGAGGCAATACATACAAGGCGCTATTAAGCCCGGGATGTCCATGACCTCGATTGCCGAGCAAATCGAGAGTAGTGTTCAACAGCTCGCTGAGGGCCAGAACTGGAAAAACGCTGGCACGGGGTTCCCAACTGGTCTGAATGCTAACGACTGTGCTGCGCATTGGACACCCAATAAGGGGGACAAAACTGTTTGGGGAGAGAACGATGTTGTTTGTGTTGACTTTGGTGTGCATGTAAATGGCCGGATCATCGACTCCGCGTTCACAATGACGTTTGATCGAACGTTTGACCCGCTTCTGGATGCCGTCCGTGACGCTACGAACACCGGTATCAAGGAGGCCGGGATCGATGTGCGCATGTGTGATATCGGCGCCGCGATCCAGGAGACAATGGAGTCGTACGAGCTTCCATTGAACGGCAAAACTTATCCAGTGAAGTGCATCCAGAACCTACAGGGCCACAACATCAAGCCATACGTGATTCATGGCGGCAAAAGCGTGCCGATCGTCGACAATGGCGACCAGACCAAGATGGAGGAGGGCGAGACTTTCGCCATCGAAACGTTCGGCAGCACCGGCCGCGGCTACGTCGTGAACGAGGGAGAGGTCTCGCACTACGCGCTCGTCGAAAACTACCCGCAGGTCCCTTTGCGGGTTCAGAGTGCTAAGCATCTGCTCGGCGTGATCGAGAATACCTTCGGCACGCTTCCATTCTGCTGCCGCTACCTCGATCAGCTTGGCGAGGACAAATACCTCTTGGGTTTGAACACACTCGTGAGGGCAGGTATTGTCGCGGATTACCCGCCGCTTATGGACTCGAAGGGCAGCTACACAGCTCAATTCGAGCATACACTGGTGCTGAAGCCCACGGCGAAGGAGGTCGTTAGCCGCGGTACGGACTATTAAAAAATGTGATCTTTGTTAGGTTAGAACAACGTAGTCTTTATATAGTGTGAAGGAGATCCTGGAGTCGGTCGTGAAGATCCTGGAGTCGGTCGTGAAGATCCTGGAGTCGGTCGTGAAGATCCTGGAGTCGGTCGTGAAGATCCTGGAGTCGGTCGTGAAGATCCTGGAGTCGGTCGTGAAGATCCTGGAGTCGGTCGTCAAGATCCTCGAGTCGTCCCTTGCCGCATGCGCAGTGCTAAATGTATGAGCTGATCGCCCAGGGAGGCGCGAACAGACTTTATCGCCGTGAGAACGGGAGTGTGATCAGAGTATCGAAACACAATATTGATCCAAATACGGTTGCTGAGTATTGGGACAAGTGGCGTGCCATATTTGGGCCATACATGGGAGAGATGACTGTAGCAACCGACGCACACTTTGGCCGCGTTTTGCAAGTCACCGAAATCGGCGGCGAGCCTAGTAAACACGTAATTGGGCAGTTTAAGCCGAAATGGCTGTCGCAGTCGCCAGCGGCGCCAGCCGACGCGTTAAGCTGTCGCACATGCGCCATCAAAACAATGCGGCACCAAGAACTGAGCTGGTGCAGTCTGGACTTAGCGCATAAAGAACGGCTGCTGCATTTGGCAAGAAGCGTAGGCGTGAGCCCGCATTTCACGGCTCCATTCATTCGCGCGCTCGAAACGAGCGACCTTATAGAGAAACTCTGTGAATGGCAGCGCAAGAGTGATCTGTGTGATGCTATGTCGCTACGTGATTGTACAATAATGGTGGAGTATGACGCCGCTGAGGCACAGGCGAGGCTCTGGCTCGTAGACCTTGATCCGAAGAATAAGTTCGCTAAATGGCAGCGATTGGAAGAGGAGCTCCAGCCGTACTATAGAATGCGATCCTCAGTCTGCCGCCTTTCGCGAGACCTCTAACTCTGCGTCGAATTTGACGCTGTTGTTCGCCCCTAAAATCAAAACTCGGAACCGTTGGTGCTGGTCCTCGTGTTTAAACACTTGGAGCGAGATCTCCTCGTTCACTGCAACGGATTCCACGACTCTGTAAACTATTCTGTAGATGCCGAAATCCTTGGGTATATTCAGTTCTAGCCACCGCAAAACGAGCGTCACAAGCAGCGGCCCCTGCGCAATCACCGTCTCCATGCCTTCCTCCTGCTTTGCATACAATGGGTCGTAGTGGATTTTGTGGGCATTAAAGGTCAGCGCTGAGTACCGGAAAACAAGCGAATCGGTGACAGTCAAGGAATGCGACAGCAAGGCCGAAGACGAAGGAGCACTGGCGGAATTGTTCAGTCTTTTCAAGCCAGTTTTCATCCGATCTGAGGCGGTCAAGTAGAGCAATGTTCGCGACTCTTTGATACTCCAATTCGTTCCCTGCCGTATCTCGCGGTCAATTGTGACACTGATTTTCTCTGTAGACTTTGTTTTGCTCGTGTTCTCGGCGCTTTGCACTCTTTCTTCACAAAAGGCCGGCTGGCCGAGTTTCAATGGGTGCGATAGATTGAACGTGACAGCCCCTCCAATCCATCGGCGTAGGTAGGAATCTCCTAAGGGAGCCTGCAGGTTATCGTAGCCATCTTTTGCGAGCATGGACTCGGCCACTGCATGATTGAAGTATATGAGATGTGACCCGAAGGGGACCGAATCATCTTTTTGTAGGGTATTCACCGTAGATAAATACGGCGAAAGCGTCACTTCTAGAAGATGTGCATGCGTGACACTCACATCGTCCTGCAGAAGCACACGGCCGCGAGGAAGCAGCGTGCTGTACGCACGATAGAGATATTTCATCTCGCGAGCGAGAGGAAGGCCCTTACCCTAAATTTATTCCGCTATATTTTTTTTCATTTCTTTCATTTGTACTTATTGCGGACAAGATGGCGCTCACAAAGGATAAGGTCTCATCGATTCGCAATAAAATGCGGCGTGCTCAGCTGCTTGCTAAAATGAAGCACACGGGCAACAAAGATCGCCATGAAATGCGGCAGAAGCGGGCGCGCCAAGAAGAAGCCGATCCCGAACTGAAGAAAGAACGACTGCAAAACAACGTTCCGGATACCATTGAAACGAAGCGGGTGTTTGACGAGACAATTGGTCAAGAAATTGAAGAGGACGAATTCAGTGAGTATTTCCAAAACGGCCAGCAGCCTAAAGTATTCATCACGACGAGCAAGCGGCCAAAGAAGCAGGCGTACGACTTTGCGGCGGCTCTACTCGATATTATTCCTAATTCGGAGTATTTTGCCCGCAAAGATCAGTTCGAGATCCCCGTCATGGCGGAGATGTGCACAAAAAGGGGCTACACCGATTTGTTGGTTATCAACGAGGACAAGAAAAAGGTCAACGGGATCACGTTCGTGCATCTTCCGAACGGGCCATCCTTCTACTTCAGCATCAGCAGCCTTATTCTGCCTCACGAATTGCACGGTCACGGCCGGTCTACGGACCACGTCCCCGAGCTTATTCTCAACAATTTCAGCACACGGCTGGGCAAAACCGCGGGCCGGCTCTTCCAGTCGTTGTTTCCTCAGCAGCCTGAGTTCCAGGGCCGCCAAGTGGTGACTCTGCACAACCAGCGCGACTTTATTTTTTTCCGACGGCACCGCTACGTCTTCAAAAACGAGGAGCGTGTCGGCCTCCAAGAACTAGGACCTCAGTTCACTCTCCGTCTGCGCCGGTTGCAGCATGGAATCAGAGACGAGGTCGAGTTCGAGCACCACCCGCATATGGACAAGGACAAGCGCAAGTTCGTGTTGTAATATTAGTTTAAATCTGCTTTTATTTTATGTATGCTACTGCATGGTCAGCACTACCTTACCGACATGCTTGCCGCTGTCTAAACACGCATGCGCCTTTGCAACGTCACTGATCGGATACGTGGCGTAAATACGCGGCTTGCACTTCCCATCAGCGAGCAGGGGCCACACATTGTCTTGAAGCGACTGCGCGATCGCGCGCTTCTCTTCGCTTGTACGCGCGCGCATTGTTGACCCCGTAATGGTGATGCGTTTGAGCATTACACCAAGGAGGTTCACATCGTTGACTATATTGCCACCCAGGGTGCCGACAAGAAGCAGCCTGCCATCCATTTTGAGTAAACTCAAGTTCTTGTGGAAGTAAGGAGCACCAACAATGTCAAAGACAATGTCGACTCCGTCACCATCGGTCAATTTCAAGACCTCTTCGGCAAAATCCTGGTGTTTGTAGTCGATGAAGGTCGCGGGAAGCCCCTGAACTTTCTCGAGCTCGCCAGCCGTCGCATAGACTTTGATTCCGAGCTCATTACACAGGGATATTGCCGTCGTGCCAATGCCGCTGGCCCCGCCGTGGATCAGCAGAGATTCTCCTCGCGTGGCGCGGCCCATCATGAAAAGGTTCGCCCAAACGGTGAAGAACGTTTCGGGAACAGCGGCGGCCTCAACAAAGCTTAAGTTGCCCGGGATTGGCAGTGTTTGCGCGGCCGGAACCGAACAGTACTCGGCGTACCCGCCACCATTCGTCAGTGCACAGACCTTGTCGCCGACTTTGAAGGAGTCCACGGCGCTGCCCACTTCGGACACAACGCCAGCGACTTCCAAACCGGGGACCTGTGTGACACCCTTCGGCATTGGGTACTTCCCCTCACGCTGGAGAAGATCAGGCCGGTTCACGCCGGCCGCCATGACTTCGATAAGCACATCAAGATCGCCAATAGTCGGGATTTCGCCATCAATTACCTGCAGTACGTCGGGTCCGCCGGGCTCGGCGATATGGACGAATTTCATCTGTGGTTAGGACGCAGAATGCGACTATTGGCACTACAGTATTGACACTCTGTATTGACACTTTCAAATCGTAGAACAACTGCGAAGCGTCTTTTATTTGTTAAGATGTACATGTATAGCCTTACGGTGGAAATATATGGGTTGGGTTTGACGATAAGGCCAATTAGCGTATCTAGATATTCAGGGCCCCTGAATTGCCGGTCCACATTTGCGACCCTTTGCATATCCGATTATTTTAGCCGGGTTTCCGGCGACAATGGCGTGTGCCGGAACGCTTTTCGTGACAACCGACCCCGCAGCGATGACTGCGCCCTCGCCAATCGTCACTGCTGACAGGATCGTTGAGTTGGCACCGACCCACACATTGTCTTCAATGACAATCGGGTAGCTGTAAATGCCGACGTTGTCCTCACGGTCTTCGCTGTCAATCGGGTGGTTCACGCAGCTGAGCGTGCACTGCGGGCCCAGTGCGACGTTGTCGCCGATCTTGATGATGCTCCAATCGAGGAAAACACACCCAAAATTCGCGTAGAAGTTCTCGCCGACCGAGATGTTGTAGCCAAAGTTGAGACGGAACGGCCCCTCGAGCATGACTCTCTCTTTGGTTTGGCCCAAGAGGTGTTTCTTGATGTAGGCCCGACGGGCTGCCAAGTAATCTTTAGCCGAATCGAAATCCTTGAGATCGATCTTGTCGTAATCGCGGCACTTCTGCTTCATGATCGTCTCATACTCAAACGACAGAGGACCAGGATTGACCAGCATGCCGCTGATCTTCTGGTCGTAGAATACGCCTTCATGTTTCGGAATTCCGGGCAGGTTTGCGCGGGCCCATTCTACAAGGTCGGGATCAATCTCGGTAGCCGGAAGCATTTCCAAGTAAGAGTTAATCCTCTGCTGCTGCTGCTCGCCCTTGGCCTAACCCCCATAACCGGAGATCTCGAGAGCGAGATTTTTTGAATAAGTCTAATCTAGTATGTACAAATCTAGAGATCAATACTCGTCCATTGCTTGGGCACCTCGCCCGGGCCGATCACACAGACAGAATGCTCCTCAACCTTCTCGAGGTTCGGCGCTAAGTACTTCTCAGCCACGCGCTTCACATCGGCCGGCGTCACTTCCAACAGATTCTCGCGACGCTGCTGGCGTTCGGCGTCCGAGCTGCGCAGACCAAGACTGCGGCTGATCTCACTGCGGGGGCTGATTGGGCTGTCCACGGACTGGAAGATACCGATCTTGCCTTCCTCGACATCGCGGTCCGAGAACTCGTGCGCGACGGCCCAGCGGCCCGCATTGCGCACGACATCGCGCGTGTTCTCCGGCGTCGGGTCGCGGTACGAGAACATTGTGAACACCCCGTCCAGAGCGTCGTACTTCGCGCCGCCGCCGTACGCACCGCCCTTTTCCCGGATTTCCGTGTGCAAGTGCTTGTGTGTGAGCAGATTAGCCAAAATCTGTAGCGCTGCATGGTCCTTGTTGTCGAGCGACTCTGTGCACCCGCGAACGGCCGCGCCGACGTGGCTCACTTGGAAGGACGATAAACTGACCATTGTCTTCAGTGGTCCAGTGGCCCACTTGTCACGGATGCTCTTTTGGTACTCAGAAGAGTACAGTTCCGCCACCGTCGGCGCCTGTGGTGCAGGCTCGGCGTGCAGCTCGGAAACAAGGTTGTTCAAATACTGCGCGTGCGCCGACTTCTCTGTAGGAGTCTGTGTGAGTCCCACGGCGCGGAGATGCCAAGGGACCGCGTGGATTTGCTCGAGCTTCGGCACCAAAGCAGCGCGGATTTCGTCCTCGCTCTTCCCCGAGAGCTGCTGCACGAGCTTGACATAAGAGAATCCGGAAAGCCGCTCTGCGGCCGCTCTGATCGGCGAAAGCGCGGCCGCCGCGCGGCTGACTGCATAGCGGTGACCGCTTTCCGAGAGCGCGTTCGTGACGCTTGCTGCGCTCGAGTCGAGAATGACCTTCAACTTGCTGACATTGTCGAGCAGCGGCTGCGTGATCAGCTCCTCGAAAAGGCTGTACATTTGCGGCAGCTTCGAGTCGAGCGCGCTCGCGCCGTAGGACAGCTCGACGTTGCCCCAGGCGCGGATCGCGGCGCTCGCGCTCAAATTGCCCGTGTTCAGCTTGATGAGGTCCTCGAGGTCGGCCATGCTGTGCGCACGCGTGCCGACGCTCGTCAACGCCTCCGTGTACAGCGGCAAATAAGGCACGAGCTCGCTGGGCAGCGCTGCGAGATCGCGCAGCATCCGCACGTACGAGATCCCCTGGGTGCCCGTGCTCCGAGTTTTGAGCGCGACGTTGTTCGCGAGCACCGAGTCCGTGACCGGGTACTTCTGTGCGGAGCGCGGGATGTCCTGAGCGTGCACAGTGGGCAGAACGTCGAGGTTTTGCTTGGTTTGTGTCGCCCTTTCGAGATCCACGGCCTTCGAAATCGCTAAAGACTTGTCCTCCTCCGTCATGTTAGCCAGCTCCGCGGCGAGTCTCTGGCCCTCTGCGGCGGCGCGGTCGGCCTCGAACGACGCGGAGGGCGCCATCTCGTACTGGAAGTAAGCGGCGTCGCGGATCTTACGGAGCTCGTCCTGGAAGACGCGCGGGTTCTCGGCAAGGCGCTGCTTGAACGCCGTGAGCAGGTTCTCGTTGTCGATGATTTTCATGAAGTCGCCGTTCGGGTGGAACGCGCGGTTCACGATTTTGTGCAGCAGGCCCATGCCGTAGTGGGCGTCGACCTCTCTGTCGCCGAGCTCGGCCTGGTGCAGAATCGCGTCCACACGCTGGCTCGGGAACCCGTCCCTGATGAGCTCGTCAAGCGTCTCGAACACGGCCGCCTTGAACCGCGGCACATCCGCCTCCTGCATCCCTTCCAAACCAATAGTGTACAGAAGCTTCGACGGCGTCTCCTCGAACCCGGAGTTCACCGAGAACTCGGGGCCAATACCGGAATCGATGAGCGCTTGGTAGAAGGGCGACGCGTGGCCGTCGGTCAGGAGCAGCCCGAGCACGCGCCAGACCATCATCTGCGTCAGGTCGGACGCATCGCCGACGTACCAGGTGAGCGACACGCGGTGCTGCCGCTGAGGATCGAGCATCGGGTCGAGCGGGCCCTTGTCCTTGTGATGAGCGGCCGCGCCCAGGTCGATCGGCTGCGGCAGCGGCCGATTGACGTACGAGGTTTGGACTTGGCTGCTGTCCGCCGGTTCGAGGTACTCGGTGAGCGGCGCCATCGCCTCTTCTGCGGGGAAGTCGCCGTAGCTGAACGTGAAGCAGTTGCTCGGGTTGTAGTTGTTTTTGTGGAAATTGACGAGATCCTCGTACTGCAGATCGGGGATGTGCAGCGGGTCGCCCGCCGAGTACTGCATAGATGGGAAGAGGGCCATGAACCAGGAAACATAGAACTGGTAAGCCGGCACGGACATCTGCCCCTTCATCTCGTTGAACACAACGCCCTTGAACACGAGCGGCGCGTCCTGCTTACCGAGCTCTGCCGGTTCTAAACGCCATCCCTCTTGGCGGAAGTCTTGCTCCTTCAGCAGCGGCGCAAAGACGCTGTCCATGTAGACCCTTTGGAGGTTCGCGTAGTCGGCCTTGTTCGTTGTTGCGAACGGGTAGTACGTGTAGTCAAAGGCGGTCATTGCGTTCATGAAGTTAGCCAGCGAGCGGCTAAGCATCTTGAAAAACGGATCGCGCACGGGGAACTTCTTCGACCCGCACAGAGTCGTGTGCTCGAGGATGTGCGGCACGCCCGTTTTGTCGGGGGCGTTTGTTTTGAAGGCGAGCGAGAAAACGCGGTTCGTGTCGCCGGGCTTCTCCACGTGCAGATGCGTGAGATTTGTTGCCGAGTGCTGATATTTCAGTGCTCGCAGGCCCATTCGAGGGACCTCGACAACCTCTTTCAGCACGAATTTGTCCATTTGCCAAGTGAAAAGCACCCACACCTAACCACTATGGAATTGGCCACAAACGTAGCGTATCAAGGAGCAAGTACTGAGGACATCAGAAGCAATTTTATTTTTTTGAAGGAGTAAAGAGACGAATTGTCATCAAATTTGGGTGGTTGCAGGACCGCAGAGTTGAGACTGCCGACCTAGCCCTCTTACCGCCGACAAGGCACGGATACCTGTACCCCAGCGATCTCTAAAGAAAATGGCAATGCTGAGAAATTGCACAAAGCGGGCTCTCATGACAAGCTTTCAAAACTGGAGCACTACATTTTCTAGTGCCCACATATCCGACCCTGCATCCAGCCCCAGTTTTGCTGCAGGTCATAAATTGGGCACCACGTCCTCCCTTGAAAAGAGGCTCAGCCGCAAAGGTCTGAGCGGATCTGCAACTAATACCCCGCTTCCCCGCACACCGATCGCGCTTTCGTAGCCGCGTTACTACCGTGAGATCGCGATTATTGGCCAGGAGAGACGCCGCCACGTGATTTCGGACGTATGCATTTCCCCCACATGCATACTCTAAGCCTGTAATGCCGTTGTGTCGGATCTTAGCCATGAACACCTTCAAGAGGGGAATTACCACGCGAGCCGCCGTGCTCCACGAAATGGGCCTGCCGCGCCCGTACGCCGAATCGAAGCCGCTGAAAATCGAGGAGCTCGAACTCGGTAGCCCCGAACCTACGGCCGTGCTTTTAAAGATGCGCTCGGCCAGCCTGTGCCACAGCGATCTCTCGGTCATCAACGGATCGCGCGCGCGCCCAATGCCCATGGCGCTCGGGCACGAAGCCGCGGGCGAGGTCATTGCCGTGGGCGCGAACGTGCCGGAGGACCGCGCTAAGGTCGGCGATCACGTCGTGCTCACGTTCAGCCCGGCATGCGGCCACTGCGTCCCGTGTGCGTCCGGACGTCCTGCGCTGTGCGGGAAGGGCGCGACGGCGAACGGCAACGGCACGCTGATGGACGGCACGATCCGCTTAAAGGACAGCCACGGCAACAAGATCTTTCACCACCTCGGCGACAGCGCGTTCGCGACGCACGCCGTTGTGTCGCCGGACTCGATCGTGAAGATCCCGAAGTCTCTCGACTTCAAGTACGCCGCGCTTTTCGGGTGTGCCGTGCTGACTGGCGTCGGCGCCGCCTTGAACACAGCGCAGGTCAAGGTCGGCGATAACGTGGCCGTTATTGGTCTTGGCGGCGTCGGGCTTGCTGCCGTGATGGGCGCGCGCGTCGCTGGCGCCGACAAAATCATCGCCGTTGATGTCCAGGACAGCAAGCTCGCCTTTGCGAAGGAGTGCGGTGCCACGCACACCGTGAACTCCTTGGACCCGGACGCTGTTGAGAAGGTGCGCGAGATCACGGGCCGCGGCGGCGTGGACCATGCCATTGAGACGGCCGGCGTCATCAAGGCCCTGCAGTCTGCGGTCGAGATGACGTGCAACGGCGGCACGACGACGACGGCGGGTTTGCCGCCCGGAGGTGCGCAGCTCGGCGTCGACGTCGCGAAACTGGTGGGCCAGGACCGCCGGCTCAAGGGCTCCTACATGGGCGACGCCGTGCCAGTTAGGGACATCCCGCGCTACATTGCGCTGTTCGAGCGAGGGCGGCTGCCCGTGGACAAGCTGCTGAGCTCGATCATCAAGCTCGAGGACATCAACGAGGGCTTCGACAAGCTCGCCGACGCGAAGGCGATCCGGCAGGTCATTCTGTTCGACTAGCGAGAGTATACGAACTCGCGAAGTCTAAAACTCCAACGGGTCGCGAAGCAGTTTACAGTAGTTAAACAGTACGTAACTAGATACCGAGCTAAGACCATCGGCTAAGACGCAGCACTGACCAAGAGTGCGTGTTTATGGACGAGGGAGGGGCGCGGGTCGTAAGTCGCACACGGACCCAACCCAATACGAAAAGGTCAAGTGGAGGTTTTTGATCGTTGGCAATGGACTTCGAGAGAGACGCCATTGTCCAGATAAATGCCGCACTCCAGACGGTGCACGATCCCCATTCCGCGTCGGACTCGCGGCACGAGGCCCAGATCTTCCTCGAGACGCTGCGATCTCGCGAGGACACGCCGCTTATTGGGTGGAAACTGAACACAGAGAGCGTGGACGGCGTGCCACCGAACAATTTCGTGCGCCACTTCGGCCTCACGTTGCTCGAGAACTGCGTCACGTACCAGTTCCACCGGCTCGACGCGGCAAAGCGGCTCGCCGTCCGCGAGTGGGTCGTGCAGCTCGCCTTGCAGCTCCAGCCCCAGGACCCGCACTACATCCGCGAGAAGGTCGCTTATTTATGGGTCTCGATTGCGAAGCGCGTGTGGGGCATCGACACGCGCACAGAACTCGCTTCCGAGGACGAGGTCGCCCCGACGGACGGGTGGGTCAAGATGGACGCGCAGCTGCTCGAGTTCTGGAACTCGGGCGTGCCGCAGTCGCAGGAGTTCGCGCTCTCCGTTCTAAGGCAGCTTTTTGAGGACATATACCTGCTCGATGACCCCGTGGCGGCGCGGCGCATGTCGGCGCTCAGCGCGCAGACGATCGAGATCGTGACGTCGCAGAAGGACCTCGCCGCCGTGTACTCGGTGCGCAGCCCGCACCTCGAGGAGCTCCGCGCGCCGGGCGACGGCTGGCTGCAGCGGTTTGTGCAGGCCGTACCAAAATTCAGCGACAACGACAAACTGCTGCTCAGGCTCATAGAGACGATCAAGACGACGCTTAAATGGGTGCTAACGAACTCGATTCTGTCGACGGAGATCCCCGTGGTGCTCGTGCAGACCGTAAAGCACCCGAACGTCGCGATCCGCGCCGTGACCTGCGACTGCTTGCATATCCTGTTCAACACGCGGACCTACCACGACCCGCAGGACTTCGAGACGGTGATAGGCTCGATATTTCTGCCCGAAGGCATCGAGTGGCTGCAGGAGGTGTACGTGCAGGCCTACGAGCGCACGGCGCAGTCCGAGGACGCGGCCGAGGACATGGAGTATGTATTCGCGAAAAAGTTCGTCGAGTTCATCACGACGCTCGGCGACTTCATCGAGAACCCGAAATCGCCGCCGCTGCCCGCGGACGCGAGCACTGACGGCTACTTCAAGCTCATGCTCGAGATCGCGAAGCACCCGAGCTTAATGGTCAGCGGGCTCGTGCTGCAGTTCTGGTGCACGGTGCTGCGCCAGGAGAAGTTCGCGCGCAAGTCGAGCGTCGAGCAGCTGTTCCCGGAGCTGCTGCGCGTTGCCTCTGAGCGGTGCATTGCGTACGACGACCTGAGCCAGGACAGCCTGTCGTCGCAGTACCTCGACATGGACTTCGACTCGCAGCAGGAAAAGGCGCTGTTCTGCCGCAACTACCAGCGGTACATGGAGGACATCATGCGGCTGATTGTGTGCCGGATGCCCCTCGACAGCATGGAGTTTCTGCACAGCGAGATGGTGCAGTACTTCCAAACGCAAAACGGCTGGAAAACAATGAACGCAGAGCTGCCGGACCACGCGGACCCGGCCTACATTCTGGGCTGTGCCCAGCTGGTGATTGTCGAGTCCGCAATCAGGGGCGTGTCGCGGTGGCAGATCTGGTCGACCGAGGACGAGAGGGCCCAGCTCGAGCAGCAGGTCTTGCAGTACATGGCGACGTGGGCCAACGAGATGCTCGCGCTGCGCGCAGCTGATCTCGTGCTGCAGCGCAAAATCATCGAGTGCCTCGTGCAGTTCGCGCCGCCCCTCAAGGAAAACAACAACCTGCTGCTCAAAATCCTCGAGCGCGTGCTCGAGTCCTCGACGACAGACTTGCCCCCGGACACGCCCGAGTTCGACCAGCGCCGCGAGCAGGTCACGGAGCTGCGCATGGCGAACGGCACCGAGCTGAACCGGCTCGCGTACATGGTGCCCGAGGCCCTCGCGATGATCTACGACGACCTGGAGCGCGTCATCTCGAATTTGATCGTGTCGAAGAACATCCGCGAGCACGAGAGCGTGAGCTTCAAGAGCTTCTTGCTCGTCGTGTCGCAGCGCTCGTCGATGTCGAACAAGGAGGAGAAGTTCGCCGCGATTGTGGACCCCGTGCTCGCGCGCTGGAACGACCCGACGACTTTCAAGGGCCTCGAGGACCTCGAATGGTTCATGGAGCGCGTCGGCGTCGTCGATATCGACAGCTACTTGCGGAGCCGCGGCATCACCGAGGCGACGAATTTGCTGGAGACGCCGATGGACGACGCCGGGCGCCAGCTGAAGCAGGAACTGAAGCAGAAGTGGCAGGCCATTTTCCCGATCCGCCCGTCGCGCATTTTCATTCAGTACACGATCGAGCGCCTCGACCACGCGTCGCCAGAGTACCGGTATCTTCTGAGCATGTGGAAGCCGCGGATCCAGTCGATCCTGCCCCACATCTTGCAGCTCGTCATGCAGATCATGGCGTACCACAACCCGGCGAACTGGACGCAGCTGCCGCCGGAGGTGCAGACGTTTGTGCGGTCGAGCTGCGCGGAGCGGTTCTGGCAGGTCGGGATCTCGATGCAGACGAAGGACGAGTTCGAGAACGCGAGCGTGGCCGCGTCGAAGACGGTGCGGGACTTCGCCGACTCGGTCGGGCACATCGTGCGGTACACGCGCGAGTACACGTTCCTGACGCTGGGCAGTATCGCGCAGCTCGAGGAAACGATGTACGAGATGCCGAACATGGGCACGCAGCTGTTCAGAGCACTCGCGTCGACAACCGAAGGGATCACGAGCCATGCGTGGCGGCACATGATTTCGCTGACGGTGCGGAACGTCGTGCGCAGCTGCCCGATCCCGTACGTGCAGCCGTTCCTCACCGAGTTCCTGCCGCCGTTTCTGCACACGATCGACGAGGTGCTCGTGCGGATGTGGGCGAAGCAGGAGGTCTCCGGGTTCCAGCTCGAGGAGAGCGGCCCGCCGAACGACGAGGATCTCAGCGAGGAGATGATGGAGGAGCACCTGCTTAGACAGCTGACGGCGATTGTCGACCGGTTGCTAATCGACCTCGTCGGCCAGTCGAGCGCGCGCGTCGACGCGCGCGACGCGGCCTCGGGCAACGCCGAGCTGTCGCAGAAGGCGAAGGTGCGCGAGGTGTGCCGCAACACGCCAGTCATCCTGATCGAGGTGCTGCAGCTGTGCAAGCACCTCATGATGTTCAAAGACAGCCGGTGCTGCTTCAACACGTGTCTCATTGTGAGGTTCCTGCTCACGGGCCCGCCGATCGACATCATGGACGAGATCGCGCCTGTAATTGTTACTGAGATCATGCCGGCGTGCCTCACGATCCTCGCGAACCCGTTTTTTTCGGAGTCGCATCTCGAGGTCGGGACGATTTTGACCTTAATATACTCGTCATTGCCGGCGACGCGGCCATCACCGATACAAGAGCTCGCGTCCCTGCTCAATAACGTGCTCACCGAGGAGCGCGCGATCGAGTTCGAGTCGGCAATGGCCGCGGCTAAATCGCTGAAGCAGCAGCGCGGCATCTTCATGGACTTCCTGTCGCAGTGCCGCGTGCTCGAGGTCGACGAGCAGTCGCGGGCCCGCAATAAGAAACGTACAGAACAGCGGCTCAGTCTGCGCAACCGCACGGAAGACGACCACCTCGACTCGGAGGCGATGATAAGTATGTTTGAGGCGTAGGCAATAAAAATAATAAAGATTTTAATTAGCTTGGCATTCCAAAACGACACGGCCGACACTGCCGCATTCGTACACAATGCGGTGGCTTATATGGCGCTCGTCGAGAAGCTGCTCGAACTCGACAATACCGCCGCCGACGCCGAAATAGATTTTTTTTGCGGCAACCAGCGCGACGCCGCGCAGCGCTCGCTGCACGACGGCAGTGAAGTCCTGGATAGAGTCGAGCGAGTAGATCGTTTCCGACGCGAGCACCAAATCGTACGCGCCGTCGCCGACGAGGTCGCTGAACTGCGGCGACCAAGCACCGGCCACAAACTGCAGCGTGATGTTGCGGAGCTGCAAATCCGCCGCCATTTCTCTAACCAGCTCATGAGAAAGCTCTAACTCGCCGTGCTCCTCTTCCACCAAACTGTTCTTAGTCGCCGCGAGCCAGCTCAGCACGACATTCGGGATGGTGAGCAGTCTCAAGACTGCTGAATTGTAGTCGGCAAATACGTACTTGCCCGGCTTAGAAGAAACGAGGGCCTTGTGAAACAGGTAGCACAGAGGGATTCCTGCGCCGCAGCCTAGCTCGATGCAGTTCGTGTACTCCTCAGTGCGATTCTGCAGCACGGCGAGCAGATCGTTAGTGCCTTCCCAAACTTTGAGGCCGCCTTCGTAAACGGTTTTGCGCACATCCTCAGTACTCAGCAGAATCTGCTCTTCCTCACTGACCTCGTCCCGGCTCATGAGCTCGTACCGCACATCAAACAGGTCGCGGCGCGGGATTCCGAGCGCGTCCCGCGTGTACGAAATCCGCGACTCCTGGAGCAACTCTAGTCCGAACAATTGCGCAGGAACTAGCTCGGAGCGAGTTTCTGGAGCAGATTCCTCCGAGCTTTCGCCCGCGAAGTTGAATTTGAACATTGCGGCCGAGCCTGGAAATTTGTCAAACTCCTAGCCCCTTCCTATTTCGAAGACGGCGGCATGTCACACACTGTGAACCTCGATGAATATTTATCGGCAAATTTCCGGCCCGAAATCGTGGCCAATAAGCTAATTCGCGAGACCACAACCGCGCAGGACACAACCGTCGATACGAAGTCGGCGCTCACGCGGATCCTCTACGATATCGACGAGATCGACCACCGCATGGAGACACTCTGCAAAAACAACACAGACGCGTTGTTAGCGCACGCGCACCGTTCTTCGCAGATCAGCAAAGAGGTCGAGCTGCTGCGCCCGGCTATTGAGGACCTAAACAGCACCGTCAACAAGCTCGACCGCGACTTTGTGGACCCGTTCAACCGCGCGACGGACCTCCATTCCGCGGGCGAGAACCTGTACCGAACGGCGTTACTCGCGCGCACTCTGAACTGGTACTTGCAGCTGGCCTTGCAAGCCCAGAGCGAGGACTACAAGCGCGAATCGAGCGATGGGTCGGCGGCCGCGATGCTGCGCAACGCGTACGCCATAAAGACCCAGGCGAAGCTGATGGCCGAGACGCCCGATTTGGCCCGCGTGAACGCGGTCATCCAATTCGAGAAGCGCGTCCCGGCTATCCGCGCCAGCCTCATTGACGCTGCGTCAAATCTAATAAAAACGTTCAACGGCATCGGGGCGAGCCAAGTGAAGCTTGCCGCTATGGCGCTGCTCGCGCTGAACGCCGATTTGGACCAGACCATGGACTCGCATATGCGCGTGCTCATTGGCAGCACCGTGCAGCAGTTGACGAAGACAGGCGGCGTGGCCATCGAGCAAGAGCAGGCCTTTGCCGATGCGCGCCACCGTGCCGAGATCGCGAGCACCCTTTTGGCCGTGCAGGCAGAGCTGATGAGCAAGGCCGGGAAGACGCACGAGCGCACGCCGTTCTGGAGCGCCGTCGCCTCGCAGCTGGACCAAAAGCTGCGTACAATGTCGGTGGCTAACCAGCGCGCCATGCAGAAGATGAAGGACGCGCGCGAGACCATTCTGTCCAGCGCACAGGACGTCGCCGAAGTGCATGCCGTATTTGTAAAGTACATATAAATATATTACCGCCGTCTTCTCCGGCTCTTGAACCGCTCGTATGCCTCTTTTTTCTCTCTTTGCAGCCGCTCGTTCTTCGCTTTTCTGTGGGCGCGCGCGAGTTTCCCCGGCCGGCATTTCCGCCGTTTGGGGACGTAGTTTTGGTTGATGTCCGCTGCGACGGGGTTCTTCGCCGCGAGCCGCTGCCAAAAGCTGGCCTCGGCAAGAACAGCATCGCCCGTGACGGCGCTCACTGCGAATTCCCAGCGCCGCTCTGGGGTTGTCCGGGATAAATAGTAGTCGAGCGGGCGGCCCTGTCGAACTTCCTCTTTGGGCGCCGAGAGATCGACCTGCGTAGACGCACCCGCAAAAAGCTGGAACTCACTAAAGTTTAATGCATCGTCCTCGGCATACGACTCGGGTCCAGTCACATCCACTTCCTCGAACTCGAACACCGGCGCCCGCACCGGCGACGAAGGCGACGACCCCGCAGACGGCCTGCCGAACAAGTCTTCCCTCGAAACGACTTCGCCCTCGATACGCACCATTAAAAAATTGAACCCCGGTCCAGCTACGGGAATCGATAAGCTGCGGAAATTCGATAAGCAGAATCCCTCGCGCATAAGCCACGGAACGCAAGCAAAGTATGGAGATAATCTCTGGAGAAAGGTCACGAGTATTGACAACAAAATACCGCCAATCCGCGAGAAGGCTTCATGCTTAGGAGGAATTGGCGATCGACGGCTCGAGGAACCTTGCGAGATGGCACTATCGACAGGTAAAAATATCCGAAAGCTATCTAAGAACAAATTAGTCTTATCGGAACGGGCTGCGCATTTTGCGTTTCCAATCTTAGTTCGGAAGCTCATTTGGCCTAATGTCATGTGATGTGACTGAAACCGGGCCCCGGCTTGAGTCAACCCTGGTGGCACCCGGCCCAGAGACCTCCCTTTCCTGAGATGAACCATTGTTAGACTTCCTTCATACCTACACCTTAGCATCATCAGGAACCAACCATTCAATTGGCACCTTCAATTGGCTTTTCCCACAAGCAATCCGATATTGGACGGGCCACAATCCTAAAACGCACCTCCTTCAATGGAACATAATTCAGAGGCGAGATCCGAGCCAGACGTCAGCCTACCAGAGACGTCTGGTTCAGCGAGCAGACCAGCAAGCAGGCCCTCAGACGCGACTGCCACGAAACTAGACGCGCGAAGAGGGCCTCCAGAAGTGCTGCCAGGCGTGCGCCACCACGCATCGATAGAACCACCGAACTCAAATACGCCCTCCTCCAGCACCTCCACGGGCACGACGGCGTCAACCGTGGACGTGGCGGTCTCTGCGGTTTCCGCGACGTCCTCGAAACCGGCGGTGGCGGGTGAGCGCGCAGACACTCCGGCGGACGCGGATAAACGCACTGAGGATGTCCGCAGCGAACGAGGCGCTGCAGCGGACAAACCTGCCTCGAAGAGGCGTCATTCGAAACCGCAGCGGCCCAGCACGGGGTTTATCATCACCGATAGGATAGGTAAAGGCAGTTTTGCGACTGTTTACAAAGGGAAGTGGGGAGGCGAGAACAGCACGACGAGCCCCGAGTCGTGGAGCACCGTCGCGATCAAGGTCGTGCAGCGGTCGCATCTCAAGAAGGAGAAGCGGCTGATGGGCATTTTCGAGGCGGAGATGGCGATTCTCAAGCAGATGGTGCACCCGCACGTCGTGTGCCTCGTCGACGTCGTGCAAACGAGCACTGACTTCAACCTCATCATGGAGTACTGCTCAATGGGCGATCTGTCGAACTTCATCCGCAAACGGCACCACCTCGCGCGGCACAACCCGCAGATCGCCGAGATCTACCGGCAGTTCCCCGCGAACCAGAGCGGCCTGCACCCGCACCTTGTACGCCACTTTCTGGCGCAGCTCGCGTGCTCGCTCGCGTTCCTGCGGGCGCACGACATCGTGCATCGCGACGTCAAGCCGCAGAACCTGCTGCTCAAGCCCGCGGCGGCGAGCCCGCAGGAGGCGGCACGGCTCGGCTACGCCGGCAGCTGGGAGCTGCCGGTCGTGAAGATCGCCGACTTCGGGTTCGCGCGCTTCTTGCCGGCGACGTCCATGGCCGAGACGCTGTGCGGCTCGCCCTTGTACATGGCGCCGGAGATTCTGAACTACGAGCGGTACAACGCGAAGGCCGACCTCTGGAGCGTCGGCGCCGTCGCGTTCGAAATGGCCACAGGCAAGCCGCCGTTCCCTGCGGCGAACCACCTCGAGCTCATTAAGAAGATCGACGAGGGGAAGGACGAGATCCGGTTCCCGTTCGCCGTTGCCGAGGACCTGCAGCAGATCATCCGCGGCCTGCTCAAACGCAAGCCGGACGACCGGCTGTCCTTCGACGAGTTTTTCGAGAAGACGGCGTGGTCGGACGCGAAGGAGGTTACGAAGTTCGAGAAAGAGAGCAGGCCGGCCGGCGCGGCGCACGCCGCAGAGCAGGCGGGGCGCGGACGAGCGAGCGGAGCTGCAAGCGAGCGACGTGCGAGTGGATTAGGAGCAGGTGGGCGAGAAGCGACGACGGAAGCGACGACGGAAGCGACGACGGAAGCGACGAGGGGAGACACGACGGAGGTGACGACAGAAACGACGGCAGCGACGGCAGCGACGACGGCAGCGACGGCAGCAACGACGGCAGCAACCACTGCAGCAACGCCACGGGACGAAGGCGACGACGCTGACAACGCAAGGGACCTCTTCAACGAGAAGTCCTCGGCGTCGTCCTCGTCTCGCGAGTTCACATACTCGCAGTACCTCGAGCGCCAGGGCAACGACGTCGCGGTCGAGTCGCCGTCGCCGTCGCCGGAGTCGTCGCACAAGTCTGAGAACGAGTACGTGTTCATTGAGAAGCAGACCGTCGAGGTGAACTCGCTGGCCGACGACCTGCAGACGCCCGTCGCGCGGCGGCGGCCGACGAACCCGACGCGGCGGCGGCTGTCGTCGATTGCGTACGGTGCGTCGCCGACGAACGCGCTCGCGCAGGCGCTGCTCAAGTCGAGCGCGCGGCTCTTCGGCAGCAGCCGCGCCGACCCGGGCTCGTCGTCCTCGGGCTCGTTCCTGGCGAGCCAGCCCCTGCAGACGGGCGAGAAGCAGGTCATTGACGAGCTCGAGCAGCTGGCGACGATCGGTAAGGTCGTGTCGCTGTACGCCGAGGTCAAGCACCTGCAGCTCGACGACGACGGCGCGGGCAGCGAGATCCGGCCGACGCCGAGCCCGCGCTCGCACACAACGCCCATAGACCCGTACTTCCAGATGACGCTGGCTAACGAGTCGCTCGTGCTGCACCTGAAGGCGCTGAGCGTGCTGGCGCGGGCGATCGCGTGCACGAGCGAGTGGTGGGAGCAGAACGACCACTCGGCGCCGTCGCCCGGCGTGAACTCGCTCGTGCAGTGGGTGCGCGACAAGTTCAACGAGTGCGTGACGCGCGCCGAACAAGAGCGCGCCCTCGTGCGCTCGCTCGCCGAGGAGACGGCCTCGAAACCGCCGGAAGCCAGCGCGGAGCGGCTGCTGTTCGACCGCGCCGTCGAGATGGCGAAGGCCGCGGCCGTGCAGGAGATGTCGGCCGCAGACACGCCGGCCGCGTTCGCCGAAGCCGCGGCGCAGTGCGAGATGAACTACGGCACGGCCGTGTGGATGCTGCGCGCGCTGCTCATCACCGAGACGGGCGACGACGCACTCAGCACCGACGACCGCGCAATGGTCGAAACCTTCATGGCGAAGATTGCTCAGCGCCTCGCCGCGCTCCGCCGCAAGCTCGCGCTCTCGTCGTCGGGCCGCCGATCTTTCCAATTGACCCCGCCGGCATAGCATCCTTTTATCGTTCACTAAAGGTCAACTATTTATACATATATTTATTCTGAAACTGCGTGCAGTCCCTCCTTGCCGACGCCCGGGACGCGCCTTCGGCCTTTACCGCGGGCTGCTGCCTCGTGTGTGCATTGCTGATCGTATCAGGCCTCGGCTGGATGCGATAGGTCTCGATTACTAATTCTTATTAGTACGTAGCCCGTGGTTAGGCCATAGGTAACGGTCATGCATATATAGCCCGCCTCGCCCACACCGCTAACCTCAGATAACCTGACACTAATCACGAACTCGAGGGAAGATCAACAAAAATGGCTCGCACTTACTTTGTCGGCGGAAACTTCAAGATGAACGGCTCGAAGGAGCTGATCACAAAGCTCTTCGGTGAGCTCGCGGCGTCGAAGCTGAACAACAACACGGAGGTCGTCATTGCTGTCCCGGCGCCGTACCTCGACTTCGCCGCGCACACGGCGAAGGGCTCGAAGATCCAGGTCGCGGCGGAGAACTGCTACCTCAAGACCTCGGGCGCCTTCACGGGCGAGATCAGCCCGGCCATGATCAAGGACAACGGCAGCGAGTGGGTCATTCTCGGCCACTCCGAGCGCCGCCACATCTTCGGCGAGGACGACGACCTCATCTCGAAGAAGGCGAAGTTCGCCCTCGAGCAGGGCCTGAAGGTCATCTACTGCATTGGCGAGCTCAAGGAGGAGCGCGAGGCCGGCAAGACGATGGACGTCAACGCAAAGCAGCTGAAGGCCCTCAAGGACGTGCTCACGCCGGCCGAGTGGAAGAACGTCGTCGTGGCTTACGAGCCCGTTTGGGCCATCGGCACGGGCCTCACGGCCACGCCCGAGGACGCGCGCGAGGTCCACGCCTACCTCCGCGACTTCCTCGCGAAGGAGGTCTCGCCCGAGGTCTCGGCGGAGACGAGAATCATCTACGGCGGTAGTGTCTCTGCGGCAAACTGCGACGCGCTCGGTGTTGACAAGGACATCGACGGCTTCCTTGTCGGCGGCGCCTCGCTGAAGCCGGAGTTCGCGAGAATCGTGAACACTGAGTCTTTCTTGTAAGCGATTTTTGTACGTAGAGAGTACAGTACTGGACTAGATACAGCCTTTGAATTCTTAGATTCGCTTGACTCAGATTAACTTAGATTCGCTTAGATTCAGATTAACTCAGATTAACTCAGATCCATGTAACTCAGTCTTAACTCAGACTCGCTTAGAGTCAGATTAACTCAGATTCGCCTTGTTAAGTCCCTTTAACTCAGATCAAGTCAGATTTGCACCAGCTCAGAATCACTACTTTGTTCGATTCGTTCATTCAGATTAACTTAGATTCGACTCAGATCCAAACTCGGATCCGCTTAACTCAGATCCATGTAGCAGATTCGACTCAGATTCATCTTGACTCAGATTCGAGTTAGATTCGTCTTAACTTACATTCGTTTAACTCAAATCCACTTAACTCAGATCCGACTTATTCATCTCAGATCCGCCCAGATCCGTCCAGATCCACCAGACCCGACACACCTACTTCGACACATCAGAGTACAAATCGAAACGGCGCTGCGTGTACACAGGCACAGACTTGCGCACCTCCTCGATCCGCGAGGGGTCGAGCTCGGCATACGTGATCGATTCCTGCTCCCCCGCCTGCGACACGACCGTGCCCCACGGATCCGCAACCAACGAATGGCCCCAAGCGTGGTAACCGGCGTTCGGGTCCGGGTCCCGCGCAGGCGAGTCCAGAATCACATAGATCTGATTATCGACGGCGCGGCTGCGCGCCAACAGCTCCCAGTGAGCCGGGCCCGTGGTCATGTTGAATGCACCCGGAATGACCATGGCAAACGCGCCCTTGCGCGCCGCACGCATTGTGAACTCGGGGAACCGGATATCGTAGCAGATGGCAATGCCGATCTTGCCGTAGCCTTCCAGGTCGACGAGACATTCCTGCGTGCCGGGGCTCAGCGTGTCGCTCTCCTTGAACCGGATCTTTCCGGGGACATCAATGTCGAACAGATGGCATTTGCGGAACTTCCCAAGAAGCTCGCCCGTGGGGCTGAAGGTCAGATTGGTGTTGTAGTACTTGCCGCCCTCGACCTCGGGGAAGGAGCCGCCGACCAAAAACGTCTCAGTCTCCTTTGCGATGCCGGCAAGGAATTCCGTCGTCGGGCCTTTCGGAATCTCCTCAGCGTATTCAGGGAACGCCGTGACCGCGTAGGGGCTGTTCCAGCACTCTGGAAGCACAATCAGTTTCGCACCACTGCTCGCTGCCTCGAGAATTTTCGTCCGCGCATTAGCGATGTTCTTCGCTTTGTCGGCAGTAACTTTAAGTTGCAGCAGGGCTACTTTGAGGGGCTGTTTCAGAACACTCATTGTGGGCGTGCGTGGAGATGACAGCTGACTCTTTCAGCTACCCCACCACGTAGTGATCATCTGACAAAAGTCTAAAATACATATGGATGACCTCGCACGAAACATCGTCGAGGAAATCCACATATGCGAGCATGGGCCGTGGATGCTGCTCGAGGACACGAGACTTCCGAGTGGTAAAGAGCAGGGCGACGCGTTGGTTATTGGTTTAGGCGGATCCACGCTGCGACTTACCCACGTACACATAAAAGAGCAAGGCGGATCGACATCGACGACGCTATTGAGCACGCCCGTAACGGAGGACGCGAAGACTGACCTGTTTGCATGGTGCGCTTCCCAGATCGTACCCGTTTTGGACGCATACTGCCAGGGTGAACCACCCTTATTGGCGGTTTCCTGGTCGTTTCCGCTCTTAAGAGGCCGCGTGCTGTGCATGGGCAAATCTTTCGGCACCAAATACGATGGAGAATCCGTTCTCGGCCTCTTTAACGCGTCGCTCCCGGAGCGCTACCGCGTCCAGTCGGTGACGCACGACGGAGCCTCTTCGCTCGTGGCCGGGATCCACGAGAACCCGCAATGCATTATGGCGCTCACGCTCGGAAGCGGCGTCAACATCAGCCTCAACTATCAAAACACGACGATTGTGAACACGGAGATCTCGATGCTCGGCAGAAGCGACACAACGCCTAATATTAAGCTATGCACGGCTAATTTCGACATCGCCGATGACCGGTCGGCTCTCCAGCCCTTCGAGGCCCAGGTAGGAGGTCTCTACCTCGGCGAAATGGTGTCAACGGCGCTTCAGGAGGATGTCAGCACGCTCGACGTGTGGCAGATTTTGGACGAAAAAAATGATATCCGCTTCCCCGTAGTCAACATGATTGTGTTCCGAGCAGCGTCGTTAGTCGCTGCCGCAATCTACGGGCTGCTCCTTTTCAGCCAGATCCCCGGCGGTGAGGTTGTTTACACGGGCGGCGTCATTTTCGAGCCGCACTTCCGCGCGAGACTGCAGTCGCAGCTCGAGGCGCTCGCAGAAAAGCACGGCTTCAGTGTGCGTCTTGTTCCGCAGCGCGCTGGCAGCGAGATCGGCGCAGCCATCAGCGCTCTCCAAAACTAAAGAAATGTCTGAGAACGTATTAAAAGAACTATCCAGAAACATAGAAATTAAATAGGTGTATGCGCATGCATGTCTACGACGCCATCTCAGCCTCAAGCTGCCGAAGCGCCTCTTCCTCGTCCTCCTCAGCCGTCTTCTCCGCAGAAGCTGCGCTCGGCACTTCTGGTAATGGTGTGTTCGGCGCCTTCCGCGCATGCACCATCTGGTCGTCCAATGCTTCTTGCTCAAGCTCCTCCAAGTCGGCCTCCAATTCGGCCTCGTCCGTCTCTTGAATAGGCTGTGAGATGGCGTTCGAGATCTCGTCACCCAAGGCGAGCTGGTCGCGGATGTCATCCATTGTCTCGTCGAGCTTGTCGATGTTCATGCCCTTGTTGATATTCCGCATCGCATCGGCGCCTTGTTTCATATACTTCATCGTCTCGCGGTTCATGTTCGCAGACTCGAGCGCGGCTAATTGCTGCTCAAAAGACATCATCTGGTTCTGCAGCTTCTCGAGCTCTTCTTCGTGCCGCTTCTTCTTGCGCAATGCATTTTTCGCGGCAAGCTTGTTCGTCGTCACAAGCTTGCGAGCAAGCGCCTCTTGCTGATCCCGCTTTTCCTCATAGAACGCCTCCTTCTTCTGGAGCGTATCCAGATGTGCTCGCAGATTCACTATAGTCTCCGTCGTGGAGTCTTTCTTCGTGCCTTTGCCCCACCAAGACAGCATTGGACTCTCTTGCTAACGTCGCGGGCGAGGTAGTGAAGGCTAGCTAGTGGTAATAATTTACCCTTACCTATGGGACTTGCTAAGGAAGATCTGCTTATAGGAACAGCGCACGATAGTGAGGTAGGCAAAAGGGGTCTATATTCGATTTAGAAGTAAATTGAACAGGCAAAAGGTGCTCTTGAATTTTGTTGTGTGGCGAATAAAAAAAAAAAAAGAGGAGCTACCCGGAATCGAACCGAGGTCTCGAGAAATTCCAAATAGTCAGAATCTCACGTGCTAACCGACTACACTATAGCTCCGTAACCTGCCAGACCTTGGGATTATTTGAATTATATAAGCCATAAGCGAGTATGGGCTAAACGAGCTTTGGCCCTGCAGATTTGTGTATCGGTTATGAGGCAGCTTCTGTATTCCGTCAATCGGGCCGATAAAAGCAAAAAAACAGCAAATAGAGGTTTGCCAGTCGAGGGACATAGTCCCCAAAAAAGAGGAGCTACCCGGAATCGAACCGAGGTCTCGAGAAATTCCAATAAATCAGAATCTCACGTGCTAACCGACTACACTATAGCTCCAATTTAATGTCCCCGAAGGGATGTTCTCGCTATGTTGAGCACACAGCTGCAGACTTGGTCGGTTTTTCAAATAGTTAGGCAACAGAGCCTGAAGGATGTTCTCTATATACTGAGCGCAGAGTTTTAGCCACTTGATCGGTAGTATATAGTACATATCATACGAATTGGCGCTCTCTCAACCATTGATTGAACATAGTCAATGCGCGATACGGCTGGTCGTACGGAATCATGTGGCCAGCCTCGTAGACCTTGAGCCAAGTGAGCTTACCCGCGGCCTTTGTCTCACCCGCCGGTTTGCCGTCGACGTACCATGTCTTGAGCGGCTCCGCCGTGAACTCGGCGTGCTTCTCATACCTCAGCCGCTCAACAACACGATAGACACCTGGCCAAGAACAGACCCAGTCGAGATTGCCTTCGTAAAACAAGACATCAACGCCGGCGTCAAGCAGCGACAAAACATCCGGGCCCTCGTTGCGCGTTTGATCTTGATAAGCAGAAAAGTCGCTCATAACGCTCGATGAGCAGGACTCGAAATCGTCAACATCGCTGCCAGTAGCCTCAATGACTTCCGGGAGTCTCAAATAATCCTGGATAGACTGGAATTCCGGATAGCACTGGTCATAGCAGAGATCAGAAATGTCGAGCCGGTTTCGGCCCGTTTCGAGATAAGGTTCCTCAAGCTGCCGGCAGTACATTCCAGCGGCTGCACAAACGAGCTTGTTGTTATCAGTGTCATAACACATATTCAGCAACGACTCGCAGTACGGCACCTTGTCCCACAAGTCAAGACAGGTATCCTCATCGAGCACGCTTGGGTATCCGCCGTCGCCGCAAGCCATAGCTACAGTGCTGAAGGCCTGAATCGCGGGGTCCGTTATCGGATTGCCAATGAGAACCGATTGTAGGTCGAAGCTGCGTTCAGGGTGGTTTAATATGGCCTTTCCAATGGCTGGCAAATACTTCCCGCCGTAGCTCTCACCGCTGATGTGGAAGGGGAGGCCCGAGTACTGAGGGAGCGCATCAAAAAGCACCTCAAGAAACGAGTACACATCTTCGCCGGCCAGCTTCGAGCTTGAGACTCGTTGCGAGGAGTAGGAGTATCCCACATTCACAGGTTGATCCAAGAAAATCATTGTCGCATTGCTGTTCCACGCGTACTTGTTGTAATGGACACGGAGATCCGTGTCTATGAGCGACGGCCCCATCTCGAAGAACTGTCCGAGGGCCGACGAGCAGCCCGGCCCACCATTGGTCCACAAAACGACAGGGTCCTTGGACGGGTCAGACCGCGATTCGTAAAGCCAAAAGAACAGGTGCTTGTCTTCGCTCAGAATGTCAATATAGCCGGTATACTGTTTGACAGAATCCAGGCCCAATTTCGGTGTTTGAATTCGGAGTTCATAGTTCGGGAAGTCGGGGTGTTTGTGTGTTTCAAATCCCGCTTTTCTCGACACCTTTAGCGGAGGGGCTCGCGGTGATTCCGGCTGCAATTGGCCGATAAACTCCCGCGGGCTTCTCGTGTAGGCGGAGTCGAGGACTTCTTCTAACAACCCGAAATCTAAGTTCAGATCCAACACTTCCAATGGATCGGCTCCGAGGAGTTTGGAGGCCATGTCTGCACCCAATTTCTTAGGAAACTCAAACCGTGCTTGCTTGCACAGAGCGCACGAATACAAGAGGCTTGAAAGCAGCATGTCAATGTGAACGATCTCCCTACCTTAGATAAGCTCGGTCGGTCATTTGCTTGTGTTGCGTGAACTCTATTCAGAGTGCATTCTATAGCAAAAAATCTATTATAGTCTCTATCCAAATGTTTTCTATTTATCCCAACAGCACTGCAAAAACCGGGGGGATATGCTGCTAAAATACGAGGCATATACCTTCATACATCCACTGACACGAACCCCCAATGATACTCGAATTCCCGACTTCAGGCAACATAGGTCTTCAATAATACACGCTTCTAGTGCGGTGGCATTCCACAACAGCCGCATTTTTCACCTCCTCCTCTTTAGCCGTATCCCATAAATAGAAGTCGACGGTGACCGCATTGCAGGAGCTGTCCGGATTGACGCGTGCGATTTCTTGGACAATCAACTCAACTGCCTCAATGGAGCAGCCGCGAATCTCTATTTCGTCAGGGCTTCCTGGCTCCAACAGCTTGTGCTTCGCGATTTTCTCACTCAATGCTGGAGAGTAGCTGATGCAACCGAGCACAAACAGAATTTGCGGAACGCGGTAGTCGGCAAACATCGTGATCTCGCTAATGTCGTCAAACTGGCCAGGACCTTCGCCTTCAAAACAGGCCCAAATGTCCGCCACGAGAATTTGCGCACGCTTGTAGATGAACACTTGACGGTCGCGGTAGATCGGTGCATCATTGAAAGAGCTGATATGAGAGGTCACCCAGTGCACGAGCTCAAGAGCCGAATGATGGCTTATCGACACGACGTCAGCAAATGTCGTGAATCCGGCTGCTTGAAGCGCCTCTCCAGCGTCCCTAAGCACACGATACCGTTCTGTGAATAAAGGAATAGGCTCATCAGTTTCAGAGCGAAATACGTGGGCCACCAAATCTAAGGTGAAATCATTTGAGCACCAAAAAGATGGCGTTGTAATTGGTATGTCTTCATCCAAAGCCCTGTCAATAGCCGCGACCATGGACCAGTATCCCGTCCACATCTTGTTCTTGTACAACACGGTGAATTTGCGATCGCCCCAGAAACTGAAATTGAGACAGTCTACAGTGAATATCCAGTCGATGGTCTGCGGCCCCGCGCTATTAGGATTCAATGGATGGCTGGACCAAGCTGCCATTGAATGTTTTTGAGTCTGCATTTTGCGATATACGTCATGCGCAACCTTGCGACACTGATCTGCATTCACAGTGACGTTTTCAGAGTGTGCCGCAATAAATCTGGCGGACTCTTTTACTTTAGACATTTTTATCTTTTTCTAGCTGATAAAACAGGCTCAAGTGCCGCTTATCACAGGAAAAATAAACACTAATGCGATCGATCGTCGTTGGTCGGCCCCTGGCTGAAGAGATTTACAAAAAAAAGTGGACGATACCGGAGTCGAACCGGTGACCTCGCGCATGCTAAGCGCA